>BMAO01003687.1:0-31532 GCA_019973975.1 Trichonephila clavata | reverse complement strand
CGTTGGAGTGTTAATGAGAATAAAAGTGGTAACTTGAAATTTTATTTAGATAAGAGATGATTGGTAAATCGATTGGTCAGTTTATTGGTTCAAGACCCTCGAGAGAGTCTGTAAACTCTAGAGAAGGAGTGGTCAACCTTTTTTGGAAGAGTGCCACTATCTGATTAAAAAAAACTATGCGTGCCACTTCTAATTTTTCTAACAAACAAAATAATATGGAAAGGTGAAAAAAGTTACTTATAGGCTTATAATGGAATTTTTACGCTAAGTACATTTTTTATGCAAGTCTAAGTAGTGGAAATTCAAAAATAATATAATAAATAAGACAAAAGCACAAACTTAATTTTCGTTAATTAACTTTTTACAGGTTCACAAACTAGTTAGGTTAGTTATAAACTTGAAACGTCTAATTCTAAATAATTATTAAACAGTCAGTATTTTCTTAAAGTGGCTTTTGAATTTGCAGTCTTTTTTTTACCAAGTCATCTATATTAAGATTAGTTTAAAAATTTTAAGCTATAATTTGATTTTATTATATTCATAACAGAAACTATTTGTTCAAAAACACGTTGATCCAACTTGCAACAATATCTGACAGCCAAATCCAGTACATTTGGAAATAGCTTGCTCGTACAACTTTTCAAAATTCAATATAATTCGAATTCCTTGCAGTTCAAATAAGTTCCTTATATTTGCTTTTCGGTGTAGTATGTTGCTGTAGGTCAATATTTACGATTTGAATTTCTGGTGAGTAACAATAAACGTCTTGCTGAATTATAAAAAAAAAATGCATGAAAAGATCAGCAATTTTTTTTATCATCTTGAAAATCATCGAACCTAGCACTTAATGGATCAGGCAAAATGGATATTAAACTTTTAAAACTATCATAAGTCGGGCATTATTAATTTCGGAAGGTAGTTATTGAAATTAATGTGAAATATGTTAATCTTTACCTCCAAAATCGAGACAAAGAAAGATATAAGAAAATTTTAATCTTTTCTTTCCAGTCTTAAATTTAAATTATTTAAATATCCCATAGTATTGGTAAGAAATGCAAAATCTCAAAGCCAATCTGCATTCTTTGAGTAGCAAACAGATTATTGGCAGTTCATTGTTTTCTTCCAGATATTTTAAAGAAACTCCCTAAAATTCCATAATCTCACGAGTGCACTTTCTTTGAAAAGACACAGCAAGGAGTATTTTCTACTTTATAATTTTCTATTGTAATTCATTTAAGTGTATTTAAATTAAATTTGATGCCTTTTTTGTCTAAGACAACCACATTTCAACAAAAACTAGGGAAAAATTAGTATTTATTATCTTTTCAAAATTTTGATTTTTCAACGAGTCTTCGTGTGTCACTGTCACAGCTCAGCCGTGCCACACTGAACTCACTACGTGCCGTGGGTTGACCATCCCTGCCCTAAAGTGACGCGCTCCAGTTGGTGGATAAGGGGAATGCCTCCCCTGTTTTTCCAATGGGAGGTTGAAGGGAAATGAAATACCTTCCACTGACTAACAGGCAGAAGTCCAACCTCTTCAGAGGCAATGGGACCCAATTTTTTCCATGGGTAGTTTGGATACCCTGCTCTTGTAAATATTGGAGAAAATGAGGGTGTTGATTCTTTAGTAAGGACGTAGCTACCACCGTATCAACTGTATCAATGGTACGGGGACCTCAAGCTACAGGGGACCCAACATGTGCAACTACAGACCCACTAAGAGGGCTCCCATATCTAAAAAAACGGCCACGAAAGAATTTTGATAAATGACCCCCTCAGAGCTAGCTACGCCAGTTTTCTTTTTGCCAAAGAATCCAGAGATCGTGGCCAACATTATACCACCATCACAGTTACTGATGCGAACGCTGTGGCCAGATCCAGACTTTTACGTCATTCCCTTAAGAAATCACTTATTATAGACTTCGACTCCCCAAGAATCATAGCATTCATAATCGCAAGACTAACAATGTATGAAAATCCATCCTGATCACAAACAGCGTAAAAATTACCCTGAAATCCAACCGCTCATACCAAAAGCATATTTTCGAGTGCCCAGCTTTTCCCCAAGAGCTCGAAAGCTCGGTCTAATTCCATTTATGAACCCACTGCGGGAGGTTCTCTATAGCAGGACGCTGCGGAATTGAAAGTCGCAGTTGTTGCCCCTTAGATGGAATCCAGAATTCTTTTTATACTTTTTCTTTGACAAATCTAAGGACATGAGAACCACGCCATTGGTTCAAAAGCCACATAGTTCAACTATGTCAAAACTTCCCAAAAAACTTTTCTTCCAAACTTATTATGTAAATAAATTTCTGTGATTCATAAAGAAAAAATAAGAATATTAGTTGTGACAAAGAGGAGGTCAATGGGAGGGCATCCTCTCATGATAGCAAACCCCATATATAAAAAGGTAAGCTGCTATTTTGAAGATATGTAAGGATGAAGTTATATAAAAGTGACTGACCTGGAAATAAAGATGAATTGTACAAATGTACTGAATATCACACATATACTTAAGTCTAAGATTACTAATCAAACCAATATTTTTTTTATTAAAAAACAAATGGATACTTAAATTTTTATCAATTTTTTATATAAAATTTCCTTGCAAAATGAAATTACTTGTATTAAAATGCATTCTTAATATATATTTACTAATATGAATTCCTTTTAAAATGTGGAAATTTATTTTCATTTATGAATATTTTTCATGGCAATGCACTTTCTATGATGAATATCTTTTTTCTTAAAAAATATGCATTGAAATTTCTTTTTTTTATCTAGTTTATATTATAATGTTTTAAAGCAAGTAACAAATCTTTTGATATATATTAGTCCTCATCGTTGTGACATTAGTTCATACATTTTATTTATACAATTCATTTGATACGTTCCAAGCTTCTTCTTTATCATTTTGATTCACATGAAAATTAAAAAGATTAAAATTTATATGGACAAAATTTACCTAAATTTACATGAATGTACTACAACGGTAATAGTTAAGTTTATCATAAAGAAAACAAGGCAGAACTTTCAATAAAAATTCTGCCTTTTTTAAAAATCAAAACACATAAAAATACAGCAAAATGAATGAGCATTTTTTTCATGTGTACATAACAATAAGTAATTTACATAAATATTTTTTAAAAAAATAAAGACTCAATTAAATGAACTGACTTTTAAATTTAAAACTTCTATGGAAATTTTTCCTTTATATAATGTATTATATATCTTCATTAATATTATATAGAATAATTCTTCTTCAGGAGTCATGATATACATCTAGAAAGTTCTAAGACGTGTAATGAACTATCTTTTTTTATATAAATAAGAAGAGAGAAAAGTACGAGAGAGGTAAAAATAGACATACATTGTGCATAATCTCATACAGTTCATTATGTCCACTTAAATGTCTTGTTATACCTCAGTGAAGGCATTTTTTATGCATAAGATATAAGTGCACTTAAGTATGCGAGATATTGCATATATCAGAGAAATAATTATATTTTTAGAAATGAATTTAAGTGTTGATTTTTTTATTCTAATTATTATCATTTTTTTAAAAAAAAATTCTAACTCATCAATTAAAGGAAAACATTCATTGGTCCCAAATTTCTAAATTTGATTCTAAAATAATTCTAAACTTTTACTTTTAACTAAGAATTTACAGTGACTTCACATTGCAGCCACTTTGAAGTAAGATTTGTCCTTTGGAATTTATTTTATATGATCTTTCAGTACCACAAAATGGCAGACGATTGTACTTAATTGATATTCGAATTCTTTCTGCTAAATGGCAGTTTCTGTACTGCTGGAAATGTTTTGATCTTTGGACGTTCTGATTGTGTCGCAGTCAGGTACCAGACTTCGATATTTCAAAGAATGCTGACATCTGCAGATTATTGGTCGCTGACAATCAGTCTGGATGGCCACGTTTCGAAGATCTAAATCTCGGTTTTCTTCTATGAATCTTTGCTTTTTCAAAGTGGCAGCTGTTTTTCGCTCTAAGCTTCTTTCTTCAAGTACCTGTAGAAAGTAATCGAAACTGCTGTTAGATTTAGAATGATCGATAAAAGATTTTTATTAATAGGTATTGCTTACGACATATAAAATATTTATAAATATTTTTTTGGTATTTTTCCATTTCACCGGTGCAAATCTCGCCAAGTTGATGTTATCGGCATCACATAAAAATAGTAAAAATCATTGGTTTTTTCACCCATTTTTGATGCATTATGAAAAAGACGTTACTGACAAGAATAGACCACGACTTGTTTGGAAAATTTGGAGGTAAATGGTTCCCAGCGGTAAAATTCCGTTTGATGTCGGTTGTATCATTTTTGGCAACTATCGTCTACTCCGGCGAAACGGAAAAGAACATAGTTTTTTTCCTTTTCATAAAATCGAATAACTTCTGTTATTTTTTAATGAAGGTATTCATTTTTAATACTTTTAAAAGCAATTGGAAATACTGCTATAAGATAAAAATCAGATCTTCCGTTAGAATTCTATATTCTAAGTAATAAATATTGTGTATGTATAGAAAAAGCTAAATATAAGTAGAAAATATTAAGTAAATGATGGAAATTAGTTCGTAATCGCAAGTATATTGAGTTATTCATCGAGGAAATTTAGTTTCCAAAACGAATCACTATTTAAATACATTCTTCATGACAGATCATGAATAATGAGTAAATGCTACAAAAGTATTAAAGCTTAAGTGCTTATGCATGCTTTTATTTTTAAAAAAAAACTAGTAATGCAAAAGTATGAAATATATTTTAGATGAGAAAAGTATCATAGGAAAATAAGTTGATAATATTCATGATCTGTTTGAAATTCTTAGAGAGGTTTTTAAACAAAAGGAACAAAATTAAGTTTTTTCAAGAATTGGTCATGGAAGCAGTCAAATTATTGGGCTACCACATTTAATCTAGCAACAAAAGAAAATGTATAGAATTTTTATAGATTTAAAAAGCTATAATATTGGAATGTGGGAAACTGTACTACATTTCTATAACTTTGAAATATTTTTTAATGTATTTTAAACCACAAATTTAAAATTAGTCCAATTTTAAAATCCGAAAAAACTACTTTTTCGTTTCTCCAGCGCTAATCTCGCCAAGTTGATGTTATTGGCGACAACACACAATATCATATAAGAAATATAAATAAATAATAGTTTTCATTGGTTTTTCATCCATTTTTGATGTGTTAAGAAAAAAAAAACATTACTGATAAGAAAAGACAACTACTTGTTTTGAAAATCTGGTGGGAAATAGTTACCAGCTGGAATATTCTATTTGGCGTTGATTGTATTATTTTTAGCAACTTTATCACCTGCGCCAACGAAGCTGAAAAGTACCAAAGACTAGACTGAATAATAAAACAATTCCATCTTAGAAGTTTATTAGCAATATTAATTAGTTAATTCATTAGCATCGTAATTTAGTCCTCTTTAAAAATTAATATTGATATTTCTTTTTTCTGTCACTCGGAGAAAGGAGACAGTTATAAAGTGTCTTTCTTTTTTGATGACTGTGCATTGTCATTAAGTCTGTATCAGTCTTTCCACAAGGCATTTGGACTTTTTTAGTTCATGTAAATGAAAATAAAACAAAGAGTAAGCTTCTAAATCTGTGAGAATCAGAAGACTTCAGTCTTGTCAATCTTATCGATAAACGACCCTGTTCCCCATTAAATATAATTAAATATCAATTTCAGTTTTTATTACCAGTTAACTCCCGAAGCGGTCAATTTTTTGCCAAAAATGTTTAAAAAAAAAGGATCATTTTTTTATCGTATATAACTAAGCATAATACTTAACTGAATGCGAAATGGAAGAATTTTATTTCAATGTTCAATGTTAAAGTGTTCACACTATTTTTTATTTTATAATTGTGAAACACAAAAACTCCTAAATATTTGATTTTTATAAGTACTCTCTGCAATACTATGAAGAATGTTTAATTTTTCATATTTCTTAAAAGAATTTCTCTCATACTTACAAAAAAAATTTCATGCTCGTACCTCATTTTCAAACGGTTGAAAACACACACACACACACACACACACACACACACACAACACACACACACACACACACACACACACACCACACACACACACACAACACACACACACACACACACACACACACACACACACACACAACACACACACACACACACACACACACGCACACACGCACGCACGCAACGCACACACGCACGCACGCACGCACACATTATATATATATGTGTGTGTGTGTAGTTTGAAGCATGGTGTAATACTCAGTTTTGGATTGTAATGGGGACAGAGATAATATCAGCTTTTTTTGGATTATCTTTCCATTTTCATTTCTTCTCGAACAACAAATTGCACATTGCTTTGCCAATCCCTGTTCTTTACCGAATATTTTCAAGCACACTAGCAATAATAAACCCACTATAAGAATTAAAAATATGTGCATATTAAAGATAGAAAGAAAATATCAGTACCCTCACAGCGTACGGGCAAACCGGTTAAGGCTAGCTTTCAATAGCCCGTAAGGGGAAAGGACAAACCAGTTAAGGGGTTAAATAAGTTAATAAGTAACAGATATGAAGAGTTTTTCTTTTTTATATCTATACCTTAGCTATGATGGCAGCGGATACATGGTCAGGAGTTGCCTCTTCCACGTTGTTTGCAGCAGGAGGAGACTGGACATTGTTAGACTGTCCGGTAGACTTGTTGACCGAATAGACCATGGCTGCCGGAGGTAATGTTGGTACGGATACTTTGATAGTCCTCACGTCAGGAGGACATTGATCTAGAAGCAATGACGAAGATGAGGCACGGATGTCTTTAGGTGGTCGGGAAAGGTGGCGTTTTACTTTGGCTTGAAAGTCTGCTGGAAGCTGAAATAAAAAGTTGTTGAGTTTAAGATCAACTTAGAACAAAATTGTTGACGTTTCTGTTAGATATTGATACATTATTTAACTACTGTACAGGGGATATAAACAGGCAGTTGGTAAATTATTTTATCCAATATATATATGGAAGTAATACAAAAGTTTGGGTACTTACTTATTCTACCGTCGACAAATTCCTTCAAATAAAAAAACATCGCCAAATCCCACGATATGCAACCAATAGTGGAAAACTTTTCTTGCATATGTTCGAAAATTATTAGAAAGATGCACAGCATTTCGCGACATCTCTCTATTTCTCAGAATCAGTCTATGGTATAACTTATAAGTATTCAATTTTGTATAGTGAGTTTGATCACAAATGTGAATACAGCTACTTGAAGCTTCCTTGTTGTTGGTGTTGACAAAACTGCTGTGATATTTTCTTTGTTTTTTTAAAGGAGAGATATACAGACTTTCCAAGACTGATAATTTCATAGAACTCCAAAAAGTAGTGAAAGCGCCTTTTTTTGTAGTTTACGAACGGGCACCAAAATAAATAGAAACAATAGGATGTATTATTTGATTTATATTTAAGAATAATATCTATTAATGTATCTGATTTTTTGCTTTTGTTTTTTTGAAATTAGAGGATCCTCTTAAACAATAACCGACAAGGATAAATGCAATGGTCTCAAATCATATGACGTCATAGTCACATGATAATGATAATCACGTGTTTTTAGCCAATCAGTTCAAAAACTTATGTGATGGCATAGTCACACGATAAAAGCAATCATGTGTTTCTAGCTAATCAGTTAGTGTGATTCGTTGTTGCCAACTTTTGATCTTTTCAGAAACTTTCTCTTAGAAAGTACACATTTTTCAGCAATAATAATGCAAAAGGTAGACAAAAATGCATTTTATATAAAAGTATATGGATAAAATAAGATTTTTTCCCCATAAAATTTGATGAAATGAAACGTTAAGAAATTAAATTTTTTGGAATTATAAAGTTTTATCTATGTTTTACAAATTGCACAAGTACATATAGTTTAATAACTCAAAATCCAATTATTATTATTATTATTATTAATTTTTTTGTGTTCCGCACCAAACAGGAATAAAAAAAAATCCTAAGTACTTTGAAGAAAACTTTAGCTAACTTTTTATAGCTTCACAAATGTGAGATTTCAGAATATTCGACAAATCTCATTTGAAGTATAGTTTAATCCTAAGAAAAAAAAAATATTATATTACTCAACTTTTTGAAAAATTACTTTAAATAAAAATTTAAAAAATGTATGAACAAAAAATCAACGTCAAAACGTCGAAAAATTGTCTCACCAACCGTCCTCTATGTGGGATTCTAAAATTTAATTTGCTTATTTTCGACAAATGAAAAATGTTGCACAAAATATAGTACTCTTATATAAGTTTTAATAATCATAATATTTTTCAATAATTGTCATACAACAATCAAACAGTCGTAAATTATAAAGTATAATGCTGTAATTTAATCTATATTTTTCTATATTAAATAATATTTTTGTTAAAATAATCATATTTCAATTCAAAAATTTAAAAAAATGATATATTAAGAAATAATGTAAAATTATTTGAAATTAAGAAAATTGATACAACGAAAAGATTATTGCTAACTCAGAAGTGAAATTTACTGAGTTAACGCAACGAAATCTTTCCTCAGAAAACTGAAAGTGAATGCTTTTGCTCCTATAGTGTGAGCATGCTATTTTAAAACACAAAACAGATGTTTCCTATACTGTTGCCAAAATATCAACGAGATAAGCGGAGGAGAAGCTAAAAACTTACTGACATTATTCTGTTACTGCCGATTATCGTTTGGTTTATACACAAAGTAATGTGGTCTTATGTAACGGTTGAAGTAAATTTCAGTATTTGAAAAATAAGTTATATTACTGATACTCGAATATAGTAAAAAATAATCCAAATAAAGTTATTGCAGCAAAATAATTGCTTATTTATTTATTTTTATAGATATAAAATGTTTAATATTAATCATAAAATCTTATGAAACATATTTACTTAATGGAATTTTTTTTATTTATGTTGATTTAAATTCGAGATTTTTTGACTTTGTATTATTTACATCAAATAATGCATATAAAAAATGAGTGGCGATTTTTTTTGAAATAATTTCAGAATTTTTACATTTTCTGATAAAAAATTATCAAAATTGATTTTAATTTTATTCATATTTATTATTTTTTTCCAGGTTATAAGTTCAAGTTTTGACAGATCAAAATTTTTATTCGAAGTCTACATTTTTGTTGCCAGATATTCAAGTTTTTTTTGCAGATGATTATACAATTTGTTTTTAAAATTAACTACAAAAATTCTCAAATATTTTTATAAATATAATTAAAAGGTCCTGGATATTCCCCTTAAAATTTCCTATACTTTATTTTTATGCAAATAATTAACACGAAAACAAGATGTGCATAATTTTTTTTTATCGAATGTCCATTTACTTCTTTGAAACTTTCATTTTCGTAAATGAGTACGTATTAAATGATTATTTTATTACATTTACAAAAATTATGAAAATAAAGTGGTTTCTAACTAAAAGAAAGCGTTCAGAAAAGTTATAATTGTGTTATTGGTAATTATCAATAAAAAGATCTGTAGACGGAAAAAAATTCTTGCATTATATACTCACTGAATTGAACTTATGTGCTACAAAACTTGAAGGTTTGCACTGAAGAAGCCTAACAGCAATATTGCAATCATTTCTGTATTGTTCCTGAAATTCATGTATTTGTATTATTCAAATTAAAAATATAGAATAAAATAAAATAAATATTTTCAATACATAAAATGATGTAGAACAAGTGGTTCAGTTTCATTTCCATTGAAAATAACTCCAAAACTATCATTACACAACATTCTAAAAAAGAAACAGCAAAGTTATAATACACATATTAACATTTGGTTCAAAATCAAAAGAATAAATGCAAGCGATAATAAATAAGCTAATTTTCATAAATGGAAATTTTATTGGCATAAAGCAGGGGTGGCCAACCCGCGGCACGCGTGCCACATTGTGGCACGCGGGAGTCATAACTGTGGCACGCGAAGACTTATTGAAAAGTTACAAAAATTTTATGAAAATGTTACAGAATTAATTCAATTGCAATAGAAAATTATCATGAAGAGAATATGTAAAAAACAGAAATTTTCAACGTGATATTTAAATACGCTAAGCAAGATTTTTTTCTTTTCTTCAGTATAGTGCCAAAAATGAGATCATGTTTCAAAACTTACAATTCTGCAGCATTCTAAAGTTCCGAGAAAAGTGTTGAGTAACGTGAGACTAAAAACAAAGAAATTCTCTCTCTTTGGATGGTCAAATCTGCTCCAAAAGTCACCCTCTCTCGGGGGCGGTTAATTTTTAACATCTCGGATTTCCATTCGAATTTCAGCTTTCCCTTCCAATGCTGAAGTTAAGTGTTTATAGCTATTGGCTGTCTGCGCTGTCCATCACTTTCAGAAAAACCTTTTTTTCCGAAAGTGCTGGCTATTTACGATTTCAGGAATGTCAAGAAGTAATTCTGCAATAAATTAGGAGCGCAGTTGTTGATACGGTAGAAGTAATTCTATCTGCACAAAATAGCCGCTTTATAAGGCAGAGGGAGTGAGAACTTGCATCCATGACTAATCAGAATGCTGGATTCGAAGCCTAGAAAATTTGCAGCGTAACATCGGCAAATTGTTTCTAGTTGTCAGACTCAATTGATTTTAAACTCTGATCAGCAAGACACGTTAAGCTTTTTTCCTTTTCTAAAATTGTTTTTTAGATTTTATCGTTGAGCGTAGTTGCTTAAATTTTTTTTATTTTCAATATGTTTATGAGTAAACATTCGACATCGAAAAAAAATTATGAAGAGGATATTGCAGCACGTGATTTTAAAATTGTCTGGGAAGAACAAAACTTGTTTATACATCAAAATGATTCCAAGCCTCTTTGTTTGATATGTGGAATTTGTATAGGAGTTCCAAAAAAAATTAACTTGGACCGTCATTTCAAACAACTGCATAATGATTTCCACAGCAAATATCCATTTGGATCAAATTTACAAATCTTGTTCCAGAAGAGAAAAGAAGAAATGGAAACCATGGTGAAGGCTTCTTATGAACTTTCTTTGTGTGTTGTTAGACAGCAAGAAAAAAACCATATTGAACGGAGAGGAGATAATAAAAAGTAGCCTTTTAATTTTCGCCCAAAATGTCTGTGATCTAAATGTCAAAAATATGGTTGATAAAATAGCTTAACCTAGAAATACCATCATGCGTCGTATAGATTACATGGGCCAGGAAGTTAGAACGCAAATTGTCTCTGGATTTCAAAATAGCAAATATTTTTCTTTAACTTTGGGTGAAAGCTGTGATATCACAGACAATGCGCTGTTAAGAATCTTTGTGCTTAACACGAACAATAATTTTGATACTGTGGAAGAACTTGCGCCAATTAGTTTTAACTATAGATGAAGACATTTTTAAGGAACTTAAAAATGTAATTGAAGTTAACAAAGTAGAATGGACAACATTAGACAGTGTTTGCACAGATGGAGCTCTTTGCATGGTTGGCAGAATAAAAGGTTTTGTTGCATTGCTTGAAAATTTTTTGGGAAGAAAAGTGTTTAAGTATCATTGTATTATTCATCAAGAAACTCTTTGTTACGAGGACTTAAACTTGCCTTTCGGTGTAGACACCGTGGTGCACTGTATCAACAAAATACGAGCTCGTGCTCTGAATCGACAAAGACTTCGTACGCTTTTCTCCGAAGAAACGGAAGAAAATGGCGAGTTACTCCTTCATTGTAGTGTGTGCTGGCTTTCCAAAGGAAATTCAGTTGCGAGATTTTGGAGTTTGAGGGAATGTGTTTTTTAGAATATCTGGAAGAAAACGATGAACTTCCCAGTGAATGCTCGCTCCTCAGGGGTGAAAATTGGCTGTGGGATTTAGCTTTTCTTACCAATATAATGGAACATTTAAACAATTAGAATTTAAGATTATAGGAAAAAAAATTGTATTTTCCTTACCCTAGTTGGTCATATATCTTTTTTTGTGAACAAACCTTTGAATTTTTTGTCTGGATTTTGGAGATAAAAATTATTCCCATTCATGCAGAAATTATCTGCCAAAGTTAGTAGTGTTCCGAACTATGATAAATTTAAAAATTTAATATCCATTTTGCAGGATTCTTTCAGTGTCACAGGTTTGAGGATTTTAAAGATGATAAAAATATACTGAACTTTTCACTAATCTTTTTTCGATTTCTCTTCAAGACATTAATTATCACCCACCTCAGGTACAAATTGAAATTATTGACCTATAGCACCATATATTAATCTGAAAAGCAAATATAAGGAAATTATTTTAACCACAAATTATCCGAATTACAACAAATTTTGGAAATTTGTGCCACGAAGCAATTTTTTCAAATTTACATGTTTTAGCGGTTAGATATTGTTGTAAGTTTGGATCAACATATGTTTGTGAAGAAATGTTTTCTGTTATATGGAACGTAATTAAATCAAAATATCCCTCAAAATTAACTGATATGCACTTAAAACACATAATTTTGTTAGCATCTTCACTAACTCATCCAAATATAGATGATTTAGTAAAAAACTACAAATTCAAAAGCCACATTATAAGAAAGTACTGACTGCTTAATAATCTTTTTAAATTAAATATTTCAAGTTGCTTTATTTTTATTTTGTATCTAAGCTAACTGACTGATCCTATACAAACTTATCAACAATAAAATATAAGTTTCTACTTTTGTTATATTTGTTATGCCCTTTTATTTTATATTTTCACTATATAGAACTTACATTTAAATATACGTTTTTAATATAAATAACTCAAACAAGCCTATAAGTAAAATTTTTTCACTTTTGTATATTTTTTTGTTTGGTGGAAAAGTTGGAAGTGGCATGCGTAAGCTTTTTTTATCAGATTGTGGCACGCTTCTCAAAAAGGTTGGCCACCCCTGGCATATAGGGTGAACTAAAGGTCTTGTCTGGATTATAAATAACTATTGTGCTCAAACTATTGTGTTTTTTCCATATATTGTAAGTATTATTATGAATTTTTTATAAGACCATTTACCTCAGTGAATTACACCGTGTGCTTTCTCGGTGGTTAGGAGAATGTAGAAAGGCCTTATCACACGTATACGGATTTGAAACAATTTTCCTTGAAACCACCATTCTGAGCAATTTCTACCTAGTAGCCATAGCAGCGGCTCCGAACAACTTTTTCTCGGTGAGGTGAAAGAATGGCTCGAAATAAAAATTGATTGAAATTCCTGCCAATGGGCTTCTTATGTTCTCTACGTCATAAACAAGATGACAGCCTCGGCTTCGTCAAACGCATCAGAAATGGCATACAGTTTATTAATGGTGTATAATATTTTAATCAAAATGATGCACCATATCTGTTTTTGATCGTCAACCAAAACGCGAGAAGAATAAAAGAAATAATATTGGACGTTCGTTTTCCGAAGCAGAAAAATCGGCGTGTAATTTTTCAAATTGAAGATAGGGCGTGACTGATGCCAGAGCGTATCGTTTTGTTTACGGCAACCCATTACTCTCACAGCTT
This sequence comes from Trichonephila clavata, assembly GCA_019973975.1. Classification (NCBI taxonomy): domain Eukaryota; kingdom Metazoa; phylum Arthropoda; class Arachnida; order Araneae; family Nephilidae; genus Trichonephila; species Trichonephila clavata. Next base: position 17,984 of record BMAO01003687.1, on the reverse strand, counting down.
CTTGAAAAATTTCCCGAAACGGTTGTTCCAAATATGCGTGTGTGATAAGGCATTAAGAGATATTCCAGCTCCCGCCAAATGTTCAGTTCAACAGTTGCTTCACTCACTCTCGGCCTGCCACTTCTAGGAAGATCCTTAACGCTGTTTTTTTCTTTAAAAATTTCATACCATCGCTTTATTGATTTTGCACCAGGAGGCTTGCTTTCATAACAACGTTGTAATTTACACAGAACATTAATGGGAGATTTCGTTTCGTAAATTAAAACACGCATTCACCTTTTTTTTAAACCGACGCCATTTCTACCGAAAATGATGTGTTTCTTACAAATGTTCCCCCAAATCACTCGTGAAGGAGCACTCTGGTCATCTATTGCGCACGCACGCACGCACGCATTACGGGTGCGCGTTGTTACCGGTTAAACAAAAGAGCTTTAAAATGAAGATTAAAAAAGATAAGCGTAGAAAAAACTTAGATTTCTACATATATCAAACACTATTTATTTAAATGAAATTATATTTCTTAAGAATTTAAAGGGTTGTGTAGTTCTAGAAGTGTACTATTTTTTTCTAAATCTTGGAATAATTCTCGAATAAATAAATGACTTCAAAACATTGAGCACAATGCATGCACATTTCAGGTTTCTTCGTAAAAAAAGGGAGGGGCGCGGTATACCTAAAAATTAAAAATTGCAACTTGAAAGTATAAGTGCGCGTTATACGCAAGATTTTACGGTACATATTTTATTAGAATATTTTATATAAAAAGCATATAATCTGTTTATATTTTAATTATAACATTAATAAATATTTTGGATGCTTCTATTTTCAATATGAGGAAATTTGACGGTAAAAATTTTGCAATTAGGAGAAAAAGGCAATTATTTTTCCTTATTTAAACTAACAATTTTTTTAAAGAAAATAATCATATAGAAAAATAATCTTAGGCAAAAGGATTTATATCTCTTTGAAAATTAAATAATTAACTATCTGCATAGATTTTTTAATAATCACTTTTCTGCAACTTCCACCCCCGCACTCTTAACATCAGCTAATGTATTTTTTTCCAGGAGAATTTGAAAATTCTTAAACGTACTTACCTCAAGAGTTCTCGAGAGGAAATGAAAGATGACACTTATGAATAAATATTTTTAGCTTCTTTTTAAAACATATAAAACACTTTCTCGAGTGTTATAATATGTTTAAAAAATGTGCGCACTTTAAAAGTTATAGCTAAAAGTAAAATATTTTGCAGCGGATTTGTGATATTTTTTAATTAATGGTCCATGTGTTTAATTTTCAGGCTCCATGGAAGATATTCCAATACGTTTAGTAGAAAATAAAGATATAAAATTGGAAAAAAAAGTTTCATGGTTTTAAAAATAAATTTAAATAGCTCTATTTGTTAGTAACACATAAAAGTCTTCCATAAAAAAACTATTAAAGATAGGCCTTATAATAACGCTAAAAGCTCTTTAAATTTCTGTTTTACGTTACGGAAGAAATTGATGTCTTGTCCAATTTAAAGTTAGTCAAGCATTGTTATTCAATTTTTGTCTTTATAAAATTAAAAGGAGGGGAAAAAATGCAATTCCAAAATTAAAAAAAGTTTCATTTAATTAAAAAAAATTTTTTTAGCAGAAGTTTTTGATATTTTTAATTAATTTGATCAGAAAGGCCAAGATGCTGAATTTCTTTTCACATTCTTCACACAACTTTAATAGCCAATAGTCTTTTAAAAATACGTTTTATGGGAGTGTAAATAATTTATATATTATATATACATACTGTTTATTATTCTTTCATTCGAACATGAACTAAGCATTTTTGAATACTTTTGTAGATTATATAATTTTTAATTAATAATGGATTTAAAATTTCTATCCCTGTCTATAAATAATCGGTTAGATTTCGCTCGATACGAAAAACAGATAGGGGGAAGTTGGCTAGCCATAAAAATAATTAAACACCACTTTTTCATTAAGTAGTCCTAAGTCTACAATACCGCATCCATCTTCTCTTTATTGCTTTCAGATTTTCAGTTATTATTTTCAATTTTTTAAATATTCTATGCATTTTTATTTCTCAAGGAGAGTATATTAAAATTAAATATATATATGTACTAGCTGTTACCCGCCCGCTTCGCTGGGTATTTCATGATGTTTTATAAATTTTTACTGCTTATATATATGTGTATAATTAATGATATCTAAGTCCTAGCATTAAGAATTCGATTGAAGTGAAAAATATACTTATACTGTCACCTGTTGATAAAAAAAAAGGGCAGAACTCATCTAATTTGTATTTTCTAAAAATCTCTAAAATTGAAGCATAGAATGATGTTTGCTCTTTCGTAACTCAAAAACCAAGTAAATTCCCGCAAAACCAATTTTCGGTGAATCTCTACTCCGTAAATTGAACATGCAAGCCAAATTTCAAGTCTAAATCTAACAGAAAAAAACAAAAGTATTGCTATCAATAAGTATTACTATCAATAAGTAATCCCGTTCAGAGCCGTTTTCCAAAATTACCGCTCTTAGCGGATTTCAATTCAACAAAAGAAAATTGCAAACCAAATTTCATTATTATAGTCCTTGTAGCTCGAAAAAAGTAATTTTTTTTGTCAATACGTCCAGTAACCCCTGCAACCCCCAGAACTTGATTTGCTTAAAATTTATTCTTAGTGGATCCCTATTCAACAAAGAAACATGCTTAACAAATTTCAAGTATATGGGTCTAACAATTAAAAACATGAATTTTTTTCTGTAACTCCTCTTGACCCCTCGCAAACATCTTTGGGGTCAATTTTCATTTTACTTTTTGTTAGAGGAACTCTATTTCATGAAAGGAACATGCCTACCAATTTTCAAGCAGGATGATCAAGTAGTTTAAAAATGGAAATATTTATCGATTACGCCTCTTAATCTCCCGAAATTAAACTTAGTAGTTGATATTCGCGAAACCCATTTTGTAGCGGTTCTCTACTTTACGAAAGGAATCTGCTTATCAAATTTCAAGACTGTACGTCTAACAGTTTAAAAATGGGGATAATTGTCTATAACGCCACTTCTGGGTCTGTTTTCACAAAACCCATTTTGTAGGGGAATTGCCCTCTATGAAAGGAATCTGCTTAGCAAAATTTGAAGACTGTGCGTCCAATTAATTAAAAATGCAAAAAAAATTTATCAATTACGCCCCTTGAACCCCCGCAACACCACCTAGGGGTCAATTTTCACAAAACACATTTTGCAGTGTATTTCTATCCTATGAGAGGAATCTGCTAACCAAATTTCAAGACTATGAGTCTAATAGTTTAAAAAAAGAAATGATTATTTATATCTGCCCTTAACCCCCCCCCTCAAAACCTCTTTGGGGGTCAATTTTCTCCAAACCCGTTTTGTAGCGGATATTTACTCCATGATAGAAACATTCCTACCAATTTTCAAGCAGGTAGGTCAAATAGTTTAAAAACGAAAATATTTATCTCTTACGCCACTTATTCCCCTGCAACGCCACTTAGAGGTCTGTTTTCACAAAACCTTCTTATAGCTGATCTCTACTCTATGAAAGAAATCTCTTTATCAAATATAAAGATTGTGCGTCTAATAGTTTAAAAATGGAAATAATTATTTATAACGCCCCTTAAGTCCCCTCAACGCCACTTGGGGCAATTTTCACGAAACCCATTTTTAGCGTATCTCTACCCTATGAGAGAAATCTGCTTACTAAGTTTCAAGACTGTACGTCTAATAACTTAAAAATAGGAATTTATAACGCCCCTTAAACCCCCCGCCCCCGCAACACCCCTTGGGGGTCAATTTTCCCAAAACCCCTTTTGTAGCGGATATTTACTCCAGGAAAGAAACTTACCTACCAATTTTCAAGCAGGTAGGTGAAGTAGTTTAAAAACGGATATATTTATCTATTACGCCCCTTAATCCCCCGCAACGCCAGTTAGAAGTCTGTTTTCACAAAACCCGTTTTGTAACTGATCATTATTCTACGAAAGGAATCTATATATCAAATTTAAAGACAGCGCGTCAAATAGTTTAAAAATGGAAATAACTACCAATAACGCCCCCTAAGCCCCTGCAACGCCACTTGGGGGTCGATTTTCACCAAACTCATTTTGTAGCGGATCTCTACTCTCTGAAAGGAATCTGCTTACCCAATTTCAAGATTGTACATCAAGTAGTTTAAACATGGAAAACAATTATTATTAAAGCCCTTAACCCCCCGTAACGCCCCTTGCGTTTCGAATTTCGGAAAATCCTTTCTTAGCTGATGTCTACTCTATCAAAGGAACATGTCTACCAAATTTCAAGTCTGTTGGTTGAATAGTTCCAGAGATTTCGTGATTAGTCAGTCAGTCAGTCAGTCAGTCAGTCAGTCAGTCAGTCGCTTTTCTCCTTTATATATATAGATATATAACACCATCGACCTTAAGAATTGTCATCTTGCCCAATATTGTGTCTGTTTAATTTTTTCCACTTAACATTATATAACTAATATTTTAAAATACACGTTTTTTGAACTATACATAGATTGTTTAAATTTGGTTAAAAAAAAGTAGGCAATACCATGTTTTCAATGAAAAATTTTGAAAATACTTTTATTTCCATTTTTTTAAAGTATTCAAGTAATGTTAGTATTCGAATAAGACTATTTATATACTTGACACAAAGTAAAATAGTTTTATCGTGGTATAAAACACTAAAAAAGTTCCAATGTATGATTAACAATGTTTCCCTGCAAAAAAAATCATATATTAAAGACGGCGTTAACGTAAACATCAGTTACTCAATTGTATATATCAGAATAATATAGCTCTTCACATGAATTAAATTAAGCAAACAGTTTGCAAAGCTTTACTATGTATTTTCAATGGATAAATTATAGTGAAACATTGTTACTTACATTTGTAGCAAAATCTATGTGGATACAAACAAAAATGGCAACAGTACAAAAAATATCCATAAAATACATTTGCTTAAGAATTGAACCACACTTAACATAAGACATTAAAATATCCGTATATATACATGAATACTCTGGAAAATTACATAAATGTCTTACATTTTCTTCTTCAAGCTCTGCTATTGTAAGCCTGGCTTCCACCAATCGAGATGTTAAATCAGATACATCTCTGGTAAGATCAGATTTTTCATTTTCGAATTTTTCTGCCTGTAATATAAATATAAATAAATATACCTTTAAAAGTTTAGACACAAATTTAGAGAGCATTGCAATTACTGCACAGTGATAGGTTACTTTCTTGCATTGAAGATGTATTGTAAAACGCAATGTTACTTGTCACTTCTGTTCTTGATCCGTCTGATTGACTAATCCGGGAGCAGCAGGCGCGCGGGGCACAGAGTCACCATAGGCTCACGAAATCATTAATTCTGAGAAAACTGTTCATTTGTTACCAATGATCTTGACAGTATCTTCCTATATGACAGTATCCTCATGGGAACTTAAATGTATTTGTTACATTTCTCCCTCTTTTTGGGAGTGGCAAACGTTTTTTTTACAAATCTTAAGGTACTTGTTTTAATTGAGTTCCCCACGCCACCACTTTTGTCCCAAAATATTTTCAATGAACATGCTACATTTATCACCTGCGAACAACATAGTTGTTTTGATTGCTGTGTAGTACGTCTTATTATGGTTTATAAATGTAAATGAGCAGAATGTAAAAAAAAGGAATGGACCTCTGTGATCTCCATTGAAGGAAGTTGAAAACCGATCAAGCAAGGTAAGAAACTGCTGATGTAATGCATATTAATCATAGTAGCGAAAGTAAATGGTGAGTAAAGCGATGAACATGAAGCGTTTTAGTTAAAAAGGAAAGTTTTCAAATGCTACCTAAGAACTCCATCAAGAAAAATATGAAGCCGTAAGTGTACCACAAGACACATCTCGCCCTGTTAAAAAGACACAAGCACGAAAAAGTTCAACACGCTATTTGTCGATCATCAAAAGACAATAAAACTACAATAACTTGAACAAAATATGATAGTTTTGCCTGCACACACAAATAACATCCTTGTAATATTAGCGAAAAGTGTCTGTGATTTGAGTCCTTTATAAAAGTCACACACTTTTGAAGTATTTCAGTTCAGTTTGATTTTTTTCACAAATTATCAAAGAAAAATTGAAAAGTACTTAAAAGTAGGGAAGTATACTTTCTCTTAGTCTCTTCACTGGAATAATGATTTATGCCGTGTATAATAGAAATTATTATAAAAAAGAATTGGGGTGACTCAGTCACCCCACGTGACCATGAACGTTAGTATTGAGTGCGCGCCTGCTCCCGGATTAAAGGAGTGAACGGAAAGTGTTGCTCAAAGTCATTAACAGAAGACAAAGTTGATACAGGTAAGTCATTTTCGAAACTTTCACACAACGCCATCCAAGTAGATGGAAGCCTCGTTAGATTTAAGGTATCCGACACGTTCGGAACCGATCTTGAAAAATAGTATAAATTACTAATTTTTTTTTATATTTAGGGTCACCTGAGTTACACAATAAACATATAAAATTCTTTTTTAAATGTTATTACAATAAAAAATTATTTAAATGAATTTTTTTGGCAAAAAATGAAGAAAAGATTACATATTTTCAGAGTATTCTCCTTTTATGGAAAATGCTTCTATATTAATATTTTGCCTGTATATGGCTAAGACATTTGTACAGAGACTAATCTAGGATTTTTGAAATGTATAATTTAGAAGTGGTGTATTTATTTGTTAATACATCACAGAAGAGAAATTTTAACAAAAAACACTGGTTATTATTTCCATTGACGGAAACTCGAAAAATAATGTTAATTTTTAAATATTCCAAGTTCAGGCTCTGTAGGGAAGTCTTAGGTATATTTATAGGCAAAATATAATTATTATAAAAGCATTTTCCAAATGAGAATGTTTTGAAAACTTATCATTCTTTCTTCATTTTTTTGCCAAAAAATTGCATTTAAATACATTTCTATTGTAATAATAATCTTCAAGCAATTTTATAAGTATTTGATAATTCAAGGAAAAGTTAATATAAAAAAAATTGTTCATTTATGAGCTTTTGAAAAATCATGGTTCCGAACAATATACCTTAAGGACGTACCAAATTAAAAAAAATATCCATGTACCAAGTTAGCGAAGCTGTGAAAATTGGTATACAATATGAAATCATAGTATTTGTTTCAAAATTACTGAAAAAGTCTTAAAAGGGACAAAAATAATAAAGATAAATTTTGATCGTGTTGGGGCTCATCATGGAAGTTAAGATCCCCTGCTTAAGGGTACCAGGACATGCTCGAAAGAGTAAAATACCAAAAATAAGACTTTGTTTATGGGACATATATCATTAAAAATTTCCAATAGAGCTTAGATTTTTTTGTGTGATCTTAATAAGGATATTTTAATCATTCTGTAGAAATACAAAAATAATTTTTTAGCTAAAATTTTTTTTTCTGTTTAATTTAATTTGGATATAATTTTTGAAATCTCATAATACATGCTTATGTTTAGGAACCACTTTTAAAAAAGTATCTCTTAAATATGTAAAATATTTTTTGCACATATATAAAACAATACACAAAATATAGTGAACCTAATTTTTAAGTAAAATCTTTAAAAAATTATGAAATTTTTTATCCCCCCCCTCTTTTCACACATAAAACTATTTTTTTAAAAAAACTATGTACTACTTCGACTAAAAAAACAGGTTCACTATATGCACAGGTATCCTATATAGAAGTATAAAAATTTTGGAACCATATAGTGTAATAGTTTTTTTTAAAGTGTAGCCAAAAGCAAAATATTATGCTTTGGAGAAAAAGTGAAAAAACTAAACATTTGTAAGCGTTTGTGCACATTTTTGTCAATTACTTTTTTTCATATTTTAATATCAACGGACATATAAGTGTTACACGTTTTTATATTCAGAAAAATATGCAATGTTTTTTAATACTAAAATTAAGAAATCGATTTTTTGAATGTGTATGATGTCTCGGTTCTCTTAAGACCTATGTTGGTCATTGCTGGACCCGCGAATGGCTAATAAATAAATGTATCTAGATTAATATTTTTCTTCCACTACGTGTTTCTGATGACTGATTTCGTACTCCAATCTTTGCTTCTGTCTATGTTTGTAATTGATTAATATTTAATTCAGTTCACAGAGATAAATTTGATCATGCTCACCACATGAAGAAGTTTCTCCTCCAGGCTCTCGTTGATTTTTTGCAATCTCCTTTGATTTTCATATAACCTGAAGAAAGTAAACACTCAGAATCTCAGAATACAGAAAACCAAAATATACAGCATCAGCAAGAATAAAAAGCAGTCATGAATATAGATAATGGCTTATGAGATCAACGGATTTATCTATTTATGCAACGAGGTATTCTTAATTAGGTTCTCGTCGGTTTATGGAGGTTGCGAAAGAGAAGCCAGTTTAAATTTAATATTTTTGAATCAAAATTCTCTATTAGAATAAAATTATATTAATCTATTCTTAGTTTAATTAAAAGGAAAAATATAATTTTTTTCAGTTATGTTATCTTGCTAATTTTGAACATATAAATTTATTCACAATTGTTTTATCTGCCTCAAATATTTTTAAATAAATTAGCTATCTTTGGTAGAAGAACTATTTATATGTAAAAATTTTGTTTTTATTCACAATTGTTTTATCTGCCTCAAATATTTTTAAATAAATTAGCTGTCTTTAGTAGAAGAACTATTTATATGTAAAAATTTATATGTTTATTATGTAAAACTCTTTCTCTCTCTCTTTCTCCCCCCAAACACATACATACACACGCACACACACATACGCCCGCACTCACGCACACCAGTATGATTTTCATTTATTAATTTTTCCATAAATGCGTTGCTAGTCTGTTACATTTTCGCTTGGGCACGAAGTTAAGATCATGACGCATTGCTGTTTTGCGAATTCGTCCTTTTTAAAAATACTATACCATTTACATATTTAATTTTGTAACCTGGGTAAGTAGATTTTTTTTAATATATTCACTTAATATTTCATTCCCCCCTATATTTTATTTCCCTTGCCATCCTGTAATATAGTCAAATATAGGAAAAGGTTGGAAACCCCTTAACATTATATTCAACCTTACAATCTTATTTCTTAAGGCTAAGAGTTTACTTTTGTACTTCTGAGGCTATCTCATTTTGACCTATACGCTCTAGCTCTATGTTTATTTTTTTTCGTTTTTCTAAATGTATGGCAATATTTAGTATGCGATTATTGATTTTATATATACATATTTATTCGAATCTAAGACGCCCCTTTTCCCAATATTAATGTTATAGAAAATAGGGCGTGGCTTAGAACTGAAGGCTGAAAACTTCGTTGGATCGAGAAAATTGAACAAAAGTCTGATTGCTAGAGCAATTACAGATTCATGTGAAAATTTAAAATTTTTTAAAACTGGTAAAATAAATTGATTATTTACTTCTAATTAGTTCTCATTTTAATTATTATTATTTTTTTAATTTCGTAAATAACGGATATCAAAAAACCATTTTGCACACTTTCTTTTTTGTATTTTTACAAAAACGTGTTGAGAATTTGGGGTGAGGCTTATATTCGAATAAATACGGTCTATACATTAAGATGAAACGCAAATTCTTAAGAAAAACAAATACCGTATTTACTCGAATCTAAGCCGCACCATTTTTTTTCAGTGTCGATGCTACTGAAAATCGGGTGCGGCTCAGAATCGATGGAAAAACATTTGTTGGATGGGGGAAATTGAGTTTCTACCCCTTTTAAAAGGAAAAATGTAACCGTCCATTCTGGCCACTTACATCGATGACTCCTTCCATTCCGCATTTATGTCCAGTACTCACTCTATCCTAAACGTCGTTGTCTGCTCATATTTAGGATTTTTTTTTTGTATGCACAAGTATCGTTAATAGCATCAAGACGAATTCACTATGACGTAAGTATGAAGAGGAAGGCAATTTTATGCGCAGAAAAAAACGTAAGCAAATCAGCGGTCACTGAAAGTTTGACACGGATGAAACAAATATACTTCCATGGCGTAAGCAAAATGACATAGTTTTTGCTTGTAAATGTTCAACAGTCTTTAATCATTCTTTTACATTCTTTTATAATATATTCTATAAAAAAATGTTGCACAACAAATGCATTGGATGGAATAGAAGACGACATCGCGCGGGAAAATGTCGACGCCTGCACCAATTTCGAAGTCAACTGTGACAATGGGACTAACGATTCATTTTCGAAACATGATACTGACGGTAAGAAAAATTATATGTTTATGTATGTATTTGGAAGTTCTTAATGCTGATAAAATAATTAATTATTTATTTCTTATTTCTTATTCAAAAATCTTTTAAAATCTTCCTAAGTATCGGATGTCGATGAAGCTTTTACACAGTTTTTGATTTTTTCTCAAAAACGTGTAGAGAATTGGGGGAGCGTCTTGGAAACGATGGCGGCTTAGATTCGAATAAATACGATCCATATATGTATGTGTCGTTCTAATGAACATTTCTATATATTGTGTATTTTATTGCATTAGTAAGTAAAAGGGGTGATCAAATGAAAAGGTACGAAACGACACGGTGGGTACAAATATAGACTTTATTCAAAATATACACCATAGGCCTGAGCACAACGATCCCACTGATGAACAAGCCGCAGGATTCCTTGTTCCCAGAATTCCTGTGGCTGTGACGAGACCCAGTCCTTCACAGTGTCCTTGAGTACGTCGTCCGAGTTGAAGCGCTTTCCTTTCAGGTGTTTCTTCAGTGGACCAAACACATGGAAATCGCAGGGTGACATGTCCGGACTGTAGGAGGGATGGTCCCTCGTCTCCCATTGGAACTTGTCCAGTTCCATTTGTGTGACTCTGGAGACGTGTGGACGCGCGTTATCATGGAGCAGAACCACACCCTCCGTGAGCAGCCCCGGTCTTTTGTTCTTGATGGACCTGCGTAGGCGTCGGAGTGTCTCACAGTACACATCGGAGTTAATGCTTTTTCTGTGCTCGAGTAATTCTGTGCTCGCATCATTTGGACGCCGCTTTTTATAAGAGCCTTTGCTCCTCCTCCTGCGCATGCGGGCACCCGCGTATGATCCGATCCCAGTCAGAGTCTCCAATGGCATCCCGAGATGTCTCGCTACATTCTCCCTTGGCGGAATATGCAAATATTTAACTGTTTTCATTTTTATGTCGTTTCGTACCTTTTCTTTTGATCACCCCTTGTATCTTTTTTGAAGTAATTTAATATACATGTATTTCATAGTAATAAAAATTATATACGTATGCATGGATTTATTGTAAATAGTGGTTTTGAATTTAGTATTATTCAAATGCAAAAAATGCGTAATTTTATATAGAAACGTAAAACATAAAAGCATGCTATAAAAACACTTCTTTTATATATATAAAAATGCATAATATAATCCTACCTATCATATTTCTCTTTCCAGAAACAGGCGGCTTCTCGGAGGGATTCGCATTCTCTGAGAGTCATCTGGTGGTTTCTAGAAGAAGGATCCATGGGGTGATGTCTACAGCTATCTACTGAGTAGCCTTTCAGGTACGGACAACGCATTGCAGGTAAGCTGTCAAAAACAGAACAAGTTTGCATTTAAAGCCATTGTAATAATAGTTTGGTCAGTGAAAGTAAGAAAATACTCAACATAAAAAGTATAAGAGCAAGTTTGGTTGATTGCAACATCTGGACAAGCATCATCAGAATGAAGAAATTCCCAGACTTTTTTTTACTAATTTTAAAGAGCACATCCCTTGGACAAAAAATTCTTTTCAGTCAGAAAAAACTTTGTTAGGCAATATATTTCGATATATTACTGCTTTTTGTTTGATTCCGACATTTTTTCCTACAAAGACATGTCTCATGCTTTGTAAGAAACGTTTCTTCTATTTTAGTATAATTAATAGGTTTTTAACTATATATTTTAAGATTTTTTAAAAATGCTTAGTTATTGAATGATTGTAGATTTTATAATACATGTGTGTGTAACATATTATTAATATAATTTTATATTAATACTAAAATAAGTTTTTTTCCTGAAAATGAGAAAATTTTCAAAAAATTGTCTTATTTTTTTCATTTTTAAAATATGAATTTTATTTTATTTTACTTTTGGAATGGGTTTATTAAGCACATCTTTCTACCACTCTTATAAAATGATAATGAATTAAATAAAATAAATCGTTATTAATTGCACTATATGTTATAGGAGGAAAAAAATCGGGTTAATTGAGGGGGAAAAAAAGCAAATAAAAAACTTCGAAATACTTTGATCAACATGACTTTTTAAATGAATATTGCACCTTTTTGCTAAATAACTTTTTTTATTGACATACTTTTTAAAAAAATTACTTGTTTCATAATACAGAAATGTCTTATAGAATGGTGAACAATGAGTGGGAGTAATTGACAAATCACACGTTTTTGCATAGAAAGCAAGGCTAGAAAGAATTTGATCATCTTGAAAATTTTGCATGCAATTCCTTTATACCTAATACGCTAATGAGGCAAATAAATATGAACTTCGGGCAAAGAACTCATTCCCACAGCATAACCAGTGGTGAATAAAAGAGATTAGACTGTTTCTTGTTGTCGGCATTGAAGCCCGAGAAGACGTAATTCTTGGCATACAATACCGTTGAAAAACTTATAGCCAACTTGGTGACTTCTCACGCGGTCACATAATCGGGATGCGTAAATATGACTAGTCATGTCAAGCAAAAGACCATCGCCTATAATGTACGGACACGGCTGTGCAACGGAGCTGGTAACAATGGTTGATGCTAACCATTAGAATGAAGGATCTCGGAGTCCTGTGACAAATTCAAGACATGATTGGATGATTGTGAGGCAGCCCCAAATTGGCCCAACTGTATCATTCTTCTCTATCTAAATCGTGGCGCCTTTTCTGCGAGAATATCGCTTCAAACTCGGAGCAGAAGACCATCGAATCTTATGGAAAGGAGCCAACAATCCCAACCAGCTTTTTATTACAAAAAATTATAGTTTAAAAAAAACTAAAAACACGCTTTTATACTGAATGAACTAAAAAGTAAAAAAATAATTCTTAATATAAGAATAAAATGATTACCGACAAAATTAATGTCATTGGGGTAAAAGCGTGGAGTGTGTTTGTGTGCTTTGCACTACATTTTTACACTTCCTCGGCTTTTCGGAATAGAAGTTAGAAATTATAACAAATACATTAACGCTTTACCCCATAACATTCATTTTCTCGTTATTCATTTATTTTATATTAAGAATTATTTTTTTACTTTTTAGTTTGATTCAGTATAAAAGCATGTTTTTTAGTTTTTTTAAACTATAATTTATTTTCATTTTTTAGTTCGATCCACAAAAAAGCGTGTTTTTTATTTTTTTTAAACTATCATTTATTCATTGTTGAATTTATCCTGGAGTTTGATATTTGAAGCTGGAATTACGTGGCTGCTGGAATTAGTCTTGCTCTTTAATGGATATCAATTAAAGGGTCTGAAGTGTATTTATTCTCTCTGTTTATGGGGCCTCGGATGAGTCGCGTATCGTTATAAATAAACCTCTCATTTCATTGATTGATAAATGCATATAAATATATAAGGGTGATAATTACCAAGGAGAATATTTGACGAATCTATACGCGACTCTACTAATCCCTTCAGAACTCTTTTAGAAACATATTTATTTCAACCAACTTTCACCGAGTAAGAAAGCATGATTATGCAAATGAAGAATATTATATAAATTCTGTATTCGCGATTTGAGGTTAGCAAGTTAGCCGGCAAGGAGCTGGCGAGTAAGTTGGTTAGTTGAAAAGTGAAGGATTGTGGAATCATTAAGTGCAATTGGGTTTATCAATCAAAGTTACTGAGAGTGGATTAATCGACGAGGATTAATCCAGATAAAGATCGCCTTCAAGGTTCAAGTGGAGGACTCAATTTCGTACAAGTACAGGTATCGTGATCCTTATATAAATAGAAGTTAGCTTATTAGTGTGCGACGTATTTATATTGTGCGTGTTTAAGCTATCGTGGAATAATTGAGGGCCCGTAGTATTATCCCCGTGTTATTGAATCTCACCTCCGCGCTCTACTATCTGATCTGTTATCTTAATTAGATGTTATTGTGTCTGATTGATATTTTGGTATCAATAATTAATTAGTGTGAATCATGTCTGTGATTATTCAGTTTCTCCCACACACCTAGCCGGGTCTGCGGGTAGACAAGGGGTTTCAGATGGAAGTAGGAACCGACCGCATTACAATGTATAATCCTTTTTTTTCTGAAGGTTCTTAATGATTTTTAATACATTCTGGAATTTTTTTAAGAACACAATTTTAATAATGCAAAATAATTTTTCATACTTATGCAAAAAATACTTCCAAAATACTACATCAGAAACTGAAAAGAATCTGAAAGTATAGACTCATTTAAAAATAAATGTACAAATTTTTCCATGTTAAAAAATGATGAATATTAGATTATAAACATTATGAAACGTTTGAAATTAGAAATATTTAATTTTATTATACGATCGAATATATAGTTTTAACATGCTTTTATAAGCTTTACTTGTATGTAACGAAATTTTGATCTCGATATTTACCCACTTTAAAAGTTTAGATTAATTCGAAATTTTGCACACTTGTCAAGGACCGATGACAATACAATAATTTCGTAATTTTGTTCCATTATCCTGATCTGGATCATCAGAAAAACGATTTCCAGATTTGGCGACTAATTCATTGTACCATTTCCAGATTTGGTGTCTAATTCCATATACCATTTCCAGATTTGTCGACTAATTCCATATACCATTTCCAGATTTGGCGACTAATTCCAAATCCATTTCCAGATTTGGCAACTAAAAGATTAAATTACAATCCTAAAAGCAAAAACGCGCGTTCGGTCAGCAATTTCTTTCCATAATAGGAACAACTGTCTAGTTTTTTTGAAAATGGAAATAAAAAAAGATTGGTGCATGGGGAAAAAAATAAACCGGGCCATATCAACGCACTGATAGGATGCCAATGTCTCCAGATTCTAAAAAATGACACGTTAAGGTTAATTAATCAGTGAATAAATAATAGGTTAAAAAACTAAAAATACATGCTTTATTGTACGGATCGAACTAAAAAATGAAAAATAAACTAGTCTACATTTTTACACTAGCTCAACATTTCGGTGCTTTGTGCTACATTTTTATACTAACTCGACATTTCGGGAAAGAACTAGTAAGAAATTATAATAATTGATATAGAGACCCCCCCCCCCGCTTTTACCCAATGACATTAATTTTCTCGTTAATCATTTTATTCTTATATTAAGAATTATCTTTTTACTTTTTAGTTCGAGTAACCATAAACGTTTTTTAGTTTTTTTAATCTTAAGCTTATTTAATTAAACCTTGTAAGAATTTTGTCGTCCGAGACTTTAAGAGGTTTCTGTTAACAGACTAAAAGAATTTGAAAATCCTTTAATAGAAACGGTTAAACACTATTAAAAATGTACACAGTACTAAAAAGGAACAATTGAAAGCTAATATTTATTTAATAATAATTAGATTTGAATAATAAGATTAAAAGACTTGGAGAGGTTTTTATAAAAAAAAGTAGATATTTTTTGATTGATGTGCAGTATAATCATTAAAACTTTTCGAACAGAAAGTGATAATAATAACACATCATATATTTAAATGATATGTTGCATTCCTTTATGATCGACGAAGGGCAAAGTTCATAATCAATAACTTTCATTTATATAGTACTTGCCCAGACATTTAGGGGATGGATAAATACACTGTAACCATGGAATTTTCGATAAAAAAAAATTGATTCCTTAAAAAAACCATATGATCAAAGTTTCACAATCCATATTTAAGAACCAAATATTTGTAATAACTAGGTATTATTAATAATAGTCTGGGGCTTGACAGTTTCCTAAGTAAAAGGAATAAATCCTATTATAATAATTAAATAGTGGATGCGTGTGTAAGTCTATTCTAGAGGGTCCTATATTTATTTTAAACACAACGTTGAACTGATAAGTCAAAAAATTTTAATTGATTGTTACAAAGAATATTTTTATTTTTTAAGTATAAAGATAAAATGTAAGTAGCTGGAATATAATTAGAAGTTTCAATAACATACTAAAATAAATGTACATTACTAGTAAAGGTATAAATTAAGTTCAAGAATTCATTTATTAAATAATATATTTTATGATGGATTAGTAACAGAAACAGTGGCGTAATGTACACCCCCGCATTGAGCGAGGGGGGAGTATTCTAGGGGGCCCAAAACCTGACTGACGCCAAGTAGGGCTTGGGGCCCTAACCTGACTCTGAAGGGGAGCTCTAATATTCTTTACGCCACTCAGCAAAATTCTTATTGTTTTAGTGATGAATCAAACAGAATTAAAAGCAAATTTGCAGACTTATTATTACATTTAGGCACCGAATCCTTTTCTGAATAACATAATGGAGAGCTATTTAGTTTTCAATATACAGTGGCTCTCAAAAGTGTTCGTACACTAACAATTTTCTGTAAAATTTAATGTTTTCTACTAATAAAAATTAATATATCGGAATCGGAATTTTTTGGCAACATCTGTAACTTGTTCTCATTGAAATAACATAACAAATTTTTAAAATACAGTAAAACTTTTATTCTAAAAAATTAATATTCAAACAACTACAGAAAAAATACGCCACAAAAGTCTTTGTACAGTAAAAAAAATAGTAATTTAGTACTGGGTAGGATATTTTTTAGCGTTCACAGCAACTTTTAAATGTCTTGGTATAGATTTAATCAGTTTTTTTGTAATTTCTGCAACAATGTTTCTACATTCTTCTGTGATTATTGTTTTAATTAACATTTTGTTTTTGTATGTCACCATCTTTTTACTTCACTGCTCCAACTAAACTCTTGGGATTCAGTTTCTCGTTCTTTCTTCTCCAAACGATTATACATCTGTCCGAACCAAAAATGTTGAATTTTCTATCATCCAACCAATTTTTGTCAATGGTGTATTTTCTGAAACTTAATCCTAAGAATTTAGTTTGAATATTGAAGCACGGAGGTGGAAGTGTTCTTCTGTGGGGTTGTAAATCAGCTTCAGGATGAGGTAATTTGGTGTTCTTTGATGGTATTGAGAATCATAAGATTTATTTAAATATTTTAAAGAACTATTTATGAAATTATCCAACCAAAATTTGGGTATTGGAGACGACTTCCTTTTTAACAAATAATGACCCCAAGCGCATTGCTTTCCACGCCTCTGGTGTCTCTATAACTAATCTCCTCAATCACTTGATTCAAACCCAATAGAATATATTTGGTAAGAATTTGAAGTTAGAGTAAGAAGACATGATATATAAAAACAAAATGTGAACTATAAAAACAATAATCACAGAAGAATGTAGGAACATCGATGCAAAAATTACAAAAAAACTGGTGTGAAATCTATACCAAGACATTTAAAAGTTGCTGTGGACGTTAAAAAATAACCTACTATTAAATTACTATTTTTTTAATGTACAAAGACTTTTTTTGGCGCATTTTTTCTGTTCTTTTTTATTATTAATTTTTTAAAATAAAAGTTTTACAATGTTTGAAAAGTTTTTATGCTATTCCAATAAGAACAAGTGGCAGATATTGTTAAAAAATTACAATTCCGATATATTAATTTTTATTAGTCGCAAACATTAAATTTAATAGAAAATTTTGTAAGTGTACGTCCACTTTTTTGGAGAGACACTGTATAAGGTTAAGAAAATTCACGCATATGTTTATAAATGAATCTAAGGTTTGAAAAAAATTTACTTTCACCCAAGACCCTCAATAACTGTAATATTTATATATATATAATAAAATCAACAGCGATCATGTCGTATGATTATACGGCATGTAAAAGATCCCCAGAGTGTCTGTT
>BMAO01003686.1:0-66390 GCA_019973975.1 Trichonephila clavata | reverse complement strand
TATTTATGACTAGCAACAAATTCTTGGTTTGTAAAATTGCAGACTAATGGAGATGTATTTATGTAGTTAAAAAGATTATGGAAGCATTTCAGAAAGAGGTTGTGTGTGTGATCAATGCCGTTATAGGTGTGTAAAATTATCATGTTCAGCTTGGTATACATGTGAATGCTCAGATAATCCTGCACCATGTAAACATATTAAGTTCATTCTTAAATTGTTTGAGAGATTCCGTGTTGTTGAAAATGTTGAATATACTTCTCTTCCATATCTCAGATAGAAAGTGTGGCGTGGGGTCTTCCGTCAAAGAAATATGTAATGACATAAGAAAAACCAGGAAACTGAACTTCTACTTGTTAGTATTAAATTGTTTATTGCAAGGTAAATAGTTCAGGAACAATTGTCTCAACATGCAATTCAGTAAAGAAAGGTAGAAGTATTACTAAAGAATTATTTACCTGATCCTCATGTACCTACTCCCAATCAGCATTTAAACTAGCAGTAAATATTTAAGCCAACTGTTAGGGATATAAAAAGGAAACTCTGGATGGTTCTTTTTTAGTTGTCAAGAAAGAAAACATTCAAGCTCTGTCTAGTCAGCACTTGCTCAATTCAAAAACTATTTGTAAAAAAAACAAGCTGGTATCTTAACACCTGATATATGCTTATAGTGGAGTTGTTTATGTTTTCCAAGATATTTAGCTATGTTTTTATGGGGTAAAGTTGTTGTATATTTTATATCAGATGAGGAGGTAAGTAATTATCAAATAACCAAATTTTTGTCACAAATGGCTTTATGCAGTATATTAGAAGGCATATAATTTAAAAATCATGCAGGATAGAGATTCCATTGCAGTTGAATGTTACCACACAAATTTTGGAAAGTGATGGGAATATGGTAATTTTTATTATCATTCATTTTCTATAAATTTAGGCAAAAAAAATTAATTTAAACTTTTGGAACATATAAATTTAGAAAATACATGTATACTTTTTGCAGGTAAGTGTTTAAATATAAAATATATAGAATCAGGTGATTTAATGCTTGCTATCAATACAAGCAAAAGTACATACTAAGTAAGTAATATGTTTTAACTTATGTGTAAATAATTCTTAATATAAATGATTCATCATTTTGATAATATTTGTGCTATTTGTTATACAGGAATAGACTGAAAATCTGCCTTGCCTATTTAGAAACAGGTATTTCATCCATATGTTATATTTTGGTAGTGAAAGTAATGATATAATGGGATTGCCTTTTTTATGGTATAGATGTACTAATAAGGATTTATTTATTTTTTTGTCCAGTAATGGACCAGTTTTTGATATACTATTTGTTTGATGTGGCGCGCTTATCCTGTAGGATAGATCCAGGTACCTTTGGATCCGAAGTCGAGTAACTTATCCACTACACCAAAATGATCACCGTGGTGCGGAGGTAGTTACTGGCTTATATAGATGGTACCGTACATATACCCCACCAGTGCATCGGTGAACGAACGATGTATTTGTTTAATCAAGCGTGTTTTTGCTGCTGCGTCATGAGTTGTGACGGCTTTTGCTGATTGCGTCATATGTGAGACGATTTGTTGATTGCGCCATATGTGAGACGATTTTGTTGATTGCGTCATATGTGAGACGATTTTGTTGATTGCGTTATATGTGAGACGATTTTGTTGATTGCGTCATATGTGAGACGACTTTGCTGCGTCAAGTGAGTTTTGACGACTTTGCTTGCTCTTCTTGCAGGTAGATGGCGCCACGACAGTTCAGAACGTTGCGTCTTTCTGAGTTCAGCAAGGGTCACCAATGATGTGGCGCGCTTATCCTGTAGGATAGATCCAGGTACCTTTGGATCCGAAGCCGAATAACTTATCCACTACACCAAAATGATCAACGTGGTGCGGAGGTAGTTACTGGCTTATATAGATGGTACCGCAACATGTTTTATAAATACTTTAAATAGTTAAAGTTTTTCAGGTTGCTTTATATGTGTTCTGTGTATCAACCAGATGAATGAAGTAAATATTCTTACATCACTTGAGAGTCTTGAATGACTTTTTGATCTTAAAGAGTGCTAGATGAGATTTTCAGCTGTGGTGACATATACATTATAATTGCATCACAGTTGAGAAAGACTTTCTAAAGCATTAAAGATTGTGTAATGTAATTAATTATATATATAGTAAGTAATATTTATATGATGGGAAATGCAATATAAGTTAATATTTTATTTAGTTTTAAAAGCAATCAATTGTCTACTTTTTTTAAGACTGTCAACAATATTAGTTACACAACACTTTTTAATACAGTAGATATAATCCAAAATCATTTGAAAAATACAATGGTTTGTGCAGTAAAGTAGCTTAAAGGGTGGTGCATTCAGTCTTATGTCAAAGCGGTACAAGTAATAAATTTTTCTTAAATCAAAAAACCTTGTATAGTTGATTTTTCATAATTTTTACAAGTTCCATAAGCAAACAATCATCAGCTGCATAGTTATTTTTATTAAAATTTTAACATTTACATGCAACATAAATACATTTAAGAAAAAAACGTTTAACAGTACATGTGTTGTAAGAAAATTGGGAAACTATTTTTTTTTAAAAAAGGTATTAAGTATTCATTCAGTTTTGAAATCCTAGAAATATATGTAAGTCAATTATTTCTTTGCTACTTTCCATTATAAATGATTCTGTTGTAGCTAAGATCATCAAAATCGTTTCTTCAACCACATAATTATACTAGAATCCTAAGAAGGTTTTGAGATAAAAATATAACTTAGTTCTTTTGCTAATATTTATAATGCTTGATACTCAGCTTAACAATTATTAATTTTTTTAAAATACTATTAATACTTCAATATTTTCCGATTTATACTTTTGTATTACTATTAAAAATAATTTCCAGATGTGCTAACTTTTGAAGACTTTCAGAAATATATAAAACCTGCAGCTAATTGATAGAGCCTTCACATAACAAATAGCGATCTTACATCGATAGATTAAATCAGTCGCATTAAAATAGAAGGATAGCTTTTTATTGGACCTCGTAAAAAAGTTTGTTAATGTCTCTGTCTCAATTGCTACTATTACTCTTATTCAACTTGCATAAATACTTCTATTTTTCTTTGGTGATCTTTTTGACAATCACATCGTTCTGATTTTTTAAAAAAATGCATTAAAATAATTTTATATTATTATACTAATATTTTATTTTAGTAAAATGATGAAATTCCGTAGAACTATTAATCTTGCGAGGGTTTTATTTGAAATTTAAGAAGATATTGCTGAAAATAAAGATTCGCAATAATATACTTTTGTATTCTAATGATATATTTCAATTATTGTGAGATGAATGAAGGAAATGCATTTATTAATTTCAGTAATGAAACATATGTAAAACGAAACACAAAACAGGCTCGGATGTGTGTAACAAGACAAAATTTGCTTGATAGTAAATTGAGAGAAACTCGGAACGATCACAACAATCTCATATTAGAAAGAGCTGTACATTTTTTAATAAATTCTGACGGGATTTAATAAAAATTTTGGAAAGGCTGGGCATGTTTTTCAAAGATTTGTCTGATGATTATAAAAAGAATTCAAAACAACACCTTATTTATTAAAATTTATCCGATAAATATCTCCGAAATTTCGGGGTTTTTTTAAATATTTTATATTCAGTTTATTGATCAGCAATAAAATAAAGAAATGTTTAAAAAATTTGCTTAGTGTAAAAAATGCGTAAAATAACAATTGAATACCATGAAATTAGTAAAATTAGAAACCTGTGTTGCTACATGACCCAATCGATCAATTTAAAACATTGTCAGCATATATATATATACCTGATACGGTTTGGGCTAAAAAAAACAAATTAAAACTTCCTTACTGAGATCACTATGTACCCTAAGCTTAACATTTATAAAAACAATATATAGACCTTTATAAATCGTTTCTAGGTTTAAAAAGAAAGAAGGGGGAAAAACATTTTTTAGTGAAATGATTTTATGTTCATTGCAGCAATATGCGTATAATATTAATTGGATAACTCCAAATGAGTTATAACGGCTAATAATTCTATTAGGGATGTTTAAATCACCTAAACCTTAAAGTAAGCCGCTATTCAAGATTTGGCTGTGAAATAAGCAATTATGAGCTGCCGATCCCTGCTTTAGGGGTGCGAGAGATTCTAAAGATGAAAAGGCGGAGACAGAGAGTCTGATTGCCTTCTTCTCGGAAAAGGGAATGATTTACTTTTGACATTTATTGGAGGCATCTGGTCAAAGTGGTTCAACAGTATCCGGGCTTAGAGGTGTGGTCTTCCTAGAAAACTTTTTGAAAAAGCAGTTAGTTCCATTGACACAATGCAGAGTAGAATTCAAGCTATCTTGAATGACTACCGCGTGACATAGATCTATAGTTATACTGAGAACAGCAATATTTTCTTCCTCAATTGATTTATCTGTAAAGCAGTTGAAATGATTAAAGATAAAAAAATTTCCTACACATCATAAGGGGAAAATCAGATATATAAACGAAGCAAAGTTTTTATAAGAATGTAAATACGCATTAAAAATAGATCTATCATAAAATAATTTGAATCAAATATAAGCCGAAATTAACTATGCAATTATAAAGAAAAACGTCGGAATTTAGTGAAGAAATTTATACGTAAAGTTCAAAAAGTATTTTTCATGTTTTTTCCTGCTTTCGCATAAAATAGAATAAGCGAAATATTTTATAAAGCTTTGCAATAAAATTCCATGTGTAAGAATATTAACAACTGTTAAGTACAGTTAGATCATTTTTACAAGTGGTAAAAATACAGCAAAATTGCATTTCATTTAATACATCAATATCTTTTTATAATCCTAAGAAAAACTTTTCTTATTAATATATAAAAAATTATTTAACGTATGTTCAAATTTTGAAACGCTAGCAAGTAGTAAATCATTTGAAAAATGTTTCGGATGGTACCAAGTAATGAGATACGCACAATATTATTTATAAGTTCTAAAAACATGTCTATTTTGCTAGAAGGGTTAGCTATCCAAAATACTAAATATTATGAAGTACAGACAATTGCACAGGAAAATCAAACATATACAATAATATAAAAATTTTCATGAAACTAGTTTAGCTGTTAATATTTTTGTTTTTTAATCTTTTTTTTAAAAAAAAAATACGTATATTTCCGAATACGGTGAAAATTGTTTAACACGAAACTCATTATTTTGGAATTGAAATATTTTTCCGTGTTAAAGGATATAGTAAAAAAAACAACATATTTCACCAAAATTAAGTTTATTAGAGTACTTTATATAGATCTAAATATTCATGTATTTAATAAAAATCGATGAAACAAATAAACATTCATAAGAACTTAATGAAATTTATTGCAAAATTTTAAATTTTTTGAAAAACAAAACATTTATTGAGTTTTTGGAAAATAATCTGATGAAAAAAATTTACTAGTTAACAATGGCGTTACTTAGAATATTAGGGCCTACGTGCAAAATCAGATTTTGGACCCCAAGCCATATCTTACAAAGAATTGCAAAACCGTAACACACCGGGCTTCCCCCCCCCCACACACACACGATGCGGGAGCGTACATTACGCCACTGATATCAAACATCGTTTTGCTTAGAAATCTAGCAAATCTTTCAATTTTGAATTTCTTTGGTAATCTTTCTGCACGAGATGCAAATACTATAGGCCCAGACCTAGTTAGAGTCTGATAAATTAAGGTCTTTTTGTGCAGAGGTGGATTAAGCGGCCGAATGGCAGCCAGGGTCCCCAGGCATTTGAATGGGCCCTAAACTTGAGCAATTCATACCATAAGATTTGTACAATTTATACGCACAGAAGGCTTCACACACAGCACATTTATACTTCTTTATATTTAGAACAGTAAGCAGGGACGTCTTAAGACTTCTTGAGGCCCTGGGCCCTTTCGCAAAAGTAGACCCTGAGCCTCTGCACAAATGTAGGCCCCAACTATGACGCATAAAAGTAGACAGAGCGTAGCATACGTTGTCAAATACTCGTAGAAACCCCAAACAAATAAATGTGTATAACTTACAATTGCACAAATCGTCTAGGCCTATATAAGGAAGACGGTCATCTCATGTAGCCAGTTGACATATTATCCGAAATTCCAAGTTTTTCGGAGAATATACCACCGGAAAAAACATTCGAACGTTGAAATTATTCGAAACATGATCTTATTAAGGCTGAGTCGAAAACGAGATGAGGCCCCCAATGTGGCCGAGGCCCTGCCCCAGTTGGCCCATGCCTTAAGACGTCCCTGACAGTAAGTATTAGAACTTTTTGCTAAATTTGGATAAAATATTGAAAATTGTACAGGTCAGTCATTTGATAATGCATTCAATATGTCCAGGTAATACTCAAGTCTACAGGCACATATTAAACTACAGTTCAAGCGCAACCCTTTTTTTTGTGCCAGTCACTCCTTAAATTTAGTAGAAAATTTTGCAGCAAAAAGTTGTAGCGATGTGATTAAACATATTATGCTGCCCAGAAGATATTCATTTTTTCTCTGCATACCCCTTCCCATTTCTAATCGAGTGGTAGCGTGTCGCGCTTTCACACCACGTTCAGGGTTCAAACCCCGGGCTGGCAAGGTCGACTCAGCCTTTAATCCCTTCAATGGGTCGATAAAATGAGTACCAAGCTTGTGCTCGGGAACTAAGGTTTCGCGCCAGACTGACCACCTGACCGGAATGTGGGCCATGCTTCTCAGTGCCCAAGGTCACGAAAATTGAGATGGGCACAGTAGGTCTTGGTCCTCTAGTGGGATATTGCACCACTGAAAGTTGAATTTATCAACCCATCATTGGCGAATATTAACCCTTTAAGCGTTCCAAACGTCTTTTTCTGCCATCCTGAGATGCTTCAAAAACGCACCACACGTTTTTTCCCGTAAGACCGGGGACTCACCAAAAATGCACCAAACGTGTTTTTTCCTCCTCAAGTAACAACTTCGAAAGTGTTAGAGACGTCTTTTTCCGAAATACTTCCCCCCTTTAAAGGCTTAACATCTTGAAGGATAATTAGGGAGGGTTGGGGTGACACAATGGACTCTGACAGGAAGTTTTATGGCTTGCCCCGTTCTTCCCCTGCAGCAATCGTAAAAAACTGGGAAGAATTTAAAACCTCCAGAGCGTTGAAATTTTTTTGGGTTTGAATTAAATAAATTCTTTGATGTAGTTTTCACGATCTAAGCATTTTTATAAATCTTTCATTTAAATCATTTTTTAAGTTCCATCACATAAGTAATATAGATGATATACTCACTTTTGATTTAATATTAATTTGAAATTCAACGAATTGGGAAGGAAAAGGGTAGCTTGATAAAATCACATTTTTTACTTTACCTTAAAATTCTCAAGTAGAATTAAGTTTTTTTATAATGTATCTCTAAAAATATTTGTGATATATCTATATTTAAATTCAAAGTATATATCAAAACAATGAGGATGATTTACAGTTTCGTTTTTCTTATTTTAATTAATACTTCTAAGTTTTTTTTCAAAGGAATTATTTCGTTTGTGTCAACAATTTATAAAAAAAGGTTCAAAATTTAAAACCTGTTAAACTTTTAAAATTCTAAACATGAATAATTTTTAAGTTTCTGTACAACAGAACTTGCAAAAATTTTGTACGCATTGATAAAAATAACAACAAAAAAAAACCTATTTAAATCCTTTAGTTTTTCATAATATCAAAGCCAGGTATTCAGAGTATCTTACATACAATTCCTAGTTTTGTATTGTTTAGATAACGAATAATAATAGAATTTTTAATGTCTGAACTTCAGATTCCTTCAAACAGAATGGGAACAACAAGCTCAAATTTTTAAGCTTGAATCTTCGGGCAAAGAGAAATGAAAAGCACCTGGACAAATTTACAGTTGACATTTGCGTCAATAAATAAATATAAAGATCCATTTTAAATTCAAGTTAAAAAATATTTATTTATGCAAAATCTCTTATCATTTAGATTCTATTATAGTGGTTGGCTGAAGAACAAGTAATTAAAATTTTGACATTTTTTGTAATCTTAGCCATACAAAACCAGGATTTTTATATTAGCTGCACTGAAATTCTGCATTTGAATTTCGAAAAATATATTTATGTAGGTATCTCGCGTACGCAGTTGAAAAATATTTACCATAAATACTAATAATTCTTTGGATATTTAAAATTTTAAATTGAATTTTTAATATATTCCACTTCTAATATTTTTTCATTTATTCCTTAAATTTCATACAATTTGGTTGAGTGAGTGAGTGAATATTAACGTCGCTCTGTTCAGCTATACTCGAGAACTTTTGGCGACGAACCTCGTCATTTTGAACCATGGTCAAGTGACGAGGATGACACCTGTGCTAGCACCTCTCTCCTTCTCCTCCTAACTACCACACCACACCAACAGAGGGACGTTTCAGCTCTTGACAGATTTAACGTGCATCGTACCCCTACACGGCGGGTCTTCAGTGGTAATGGGCTCGAACTCATGATACGCCAGCCACGAGTCCGTTACCTAGAAAAGGTTTACCTGTTTAATTAAAAGATTCTAAAGTGAAGAAAGTGGAAATTATTGCCTTCCAAAAGGGAAAAATGTGTGTTTTGAAGTACAAGGATAAAAAACCCCTGCATATGATTAGCATTTTTCATAACGTTGATATGATGGAAGTGAAAGCTAAGAAACGAGATTCTGTGAAAATGAAACCAAAAGCAGCGGTGTTTTATAATACCACCATTGGGTGGTGTTGATAGATCAGACCAGTGTCTATCCTACTATCCTGTTGCCCAAAATCAACAAAGGAAATACTACAAGAAGATTTTTCGACATTTGTTAAATCAAATTGTGTGGAATTCCTTCACTATCTATAAAAAAAATGGCGGTATTTTAAATCATATTGGTTTTCGAATGAAACTGATTGAACGATTGATAGAAGGAAGAAGTAGTAATTCCGATTCTCGAAACTTTGTTACCTCTGAAATTTCTGAAAATGTAGTCCGTTTAATTGGAAGGCATAAATGGAAATATGTGCTTCATAATGGCTTCATATGTGGAAAGTGACTCTTCAAGAAAAAACAAACCACCACGAAAATGTGTCGTGTGCTACCTTAAGAAAAATGATAACGGAAGACGCATTCGAAGAGAAACACGTTTTGAATGTAAAGACTGTAATGTTGGACTGTGTGCAGCGCCGTGTTTCGAAAAATATCACACTGAGACAGTGCTATAAACGACGTATATCAATCAATCAATGACGTATCTATCAATGTATACAAAATCTTTTTTCTTAAAATTAATGGTTTAAAAATGTTTTGAACAAATATATTTGTTTTTGCCCTCTATATGCATATGTACACTTCTAGCTTCAGTAATGTACAATTGTTTAGATAAACTTTTGGCTTTGTAAAAGGTATTTTGCTTTGACTAAACATTTTATAGCAAATTTTAATAATATTTTGTGTACTTCTTTGATAATTTTTGCTATTTATACCTGTTTAAATTATTATTTATAAAAGTTTCTTTGCAATTGTTTGTAAATTGAACAAAACCTTTTCTTACACAATTATGTATATTTGAGGATGAATTCTGATTTATTTTATATTCAGTAAATACAAAAAATTTTGTAAATTGCTTTTTCTTTGCAAATTTATTTGTTTTAAAGCATGCATTTTTATATAATGAAATTTCTAACTATCCAAATTATGTCGGGCTTTTTCTCCATTAAAGGCTTTTAGAAATCATCTTATAATTATTCATTATATATTTAATAAGGAAAAATATTTCCATATATAAATAAATTTTTGGTCCCGTAAGTATATAATTGTTTTTAGCTACAGTTTGTAAAATGTATTGGAATTAGTAGTGGGTCCGGAGTTTTACAAATTATGATTGTTTTTGACTGCACTAAGTTATATATTTATATTTCATTCTTTTTACATTATGAGTAGAAGTCATAAACAGTTTTATAACAGTAAAATAAATTTTTGTTTTATATTCAAATTATGCTATTATATTGATTCTGAAAATAATAAGTTAGTTTGACAAACCATTATTTAACAATTTTAAAGCATTGAACATTTTGGAAGTTTTTAAAAACTTTTATAAAATACTAAATTATTAAAAATATTTAATTATTGTAAATGATTTATATTTCTTAGATTATTGGAAACAAAAAGTATAGAATTTAAAATATATTTCTTTGTTGGATTTTAATAATTATTTTTATAGCTAAACCTGGAAAAACACGAAATTTTTCAAATATTAACTTTAAGATTTTTTAAAAAACATAAGTGGAGCTCCCAGTCCTAAATCCATATGAACTTTTATGGATCATATGTTTGGGAGTATTTACAAGATATTTCAAGATTGGGGAAAAAAAGCGTTAGGGATTAGAAAACACATTTTCAAAATTAAAAGTCTGAAAAGAGAGAAACACATTTATAAAATTTGGAAAGGCAAAAACAAAAACTAATAGTGTCTGTAAAGCTCTAATTTTTAATATGTTATTTTCCAACTTATGTTCTACATCCAAACACTACTTGAAATAATTATGACTGAAAATATCTTTTTTAATTCAAAATATTCTTTTACGCAATGTTAATAACATTTGTTACTTTGATAGATTATTCGGTTTCATCTAAACCTAATATTTTCACAGGAGTTTTAAATACACAAAAAATTTATACACACAAAATAATAGTGATATAAAGGTAAACCCGAAATCATCAAGTTTGTAAATAATGTCAATTTTTGTTTTCTAAATCGGGGTAGTTTAGCAAGTTTGGGTTTTTGTTGCATGACTTGAAAATACTAAAGTAGTACTACAAAATATTTACTATAATGTAGTTTAGACATCAGGGAAATATTTAGTTCTTTCTACAACATTTGTATTCAGAACATTTACAGTTTGAAGTCTAATTGTAACATCATCTGTGAAAGCTGGATTTTAGCTTTATAAATTTCAGTCGCGTATTCCTTCCCTTTCAAATGTTATTTCTCACAGAAGCCTGCTTACATTTTTGTCATGCCATTTCTCAACAGGAAAAAATTAATGAAAACAAAGTAAAAAGCTTTTAAATTATATAAATTATGTGTACAAATAAATATAGTGGTCTTTAAATCAATCTTAATTAAGTAAATGTGAGAGAACTCAAAAGCTTCAAAACATAGCAAACATAAATGATTTTAAAAATTAAAATTTCAGTTAATACCCATTTCACACGAAAAAGTGGCTTGTGTTCAAAAATATTTTCAATTAATTTAATTTAGAATTGCAAAAATACTTTAAAGTGAATCCAAAACTAAAATCAAATCTCAGAAAACTTAAAATTTTTTAAAACCTAATTGGTTTTCAGGCCTTCTGGAATGTATGCTTTGTCTAAGATCCAGCCTAGAGCCTAGGCTTTTTTTTACAGTTTGAAAGTATCCTAAAATGATAAGAGAGAGATCCCAGTTCAATTGGAGCAAGCTTTCCAAATATATGGGCCACAAATTTTTTTTAGATAAGGGAAATTTCTAAGTTGTGGAATTTTCATGTGATTGCTGAGATGCAATATCCATGCATCTTGGGCATTGATTTTATGTCGCATGCAAAAATAGGTTTCGATTTTTCTACTAAATCATTAATCATTCCGAACTCGCAGATTGAGAAGGTGGCAATTTCAGACGAACCGGTTGAGATAGATTTATCGAAGACGAAGTTGGGTACAGGGCAAAAAGAGGAGTTGCATGTTTTGTTTAACGAATTTCGGAGCTTATTTTCGTCGAAGCAGGGGCTGACGCATGTGTTGTATCACGAAATTAATACTGGTGATCACTCTCCTGTTTCTTCGAGACCTTATTGCTATGACAGGATCAAACAGGGTGTCATTGGTTATCACGTTAAGAAAATGTTAGACGAGAGAACTATAATTCCAATAACATCGCCATACACATCTCCTGTGGTTTTATGTCGGAAGAATAACGGATTGCCGCTGAACGACCCAGAAGCTTTAGGTTTGCCATAGATTATAGGAAATTGAATGCTATAACGAGGTATCCATGATATCCGCTACCTCTAATTAATGATCTGATAACCAATACTCCACACACCAAAATTATGTCGTTCCTTGATTTACGTAGTGGGTACTTTCAAATGGCAGTAGACCCCAAAGATATTAGTAAGACGGTATTTGTTACTAAGAATGGTACTTTTGCATTTACTCGCATGCCATTTGGTCCCTCGGGGGCAGCCCCAAATTTTCAGAGGGCTATTGAGATCTTATTTAAACCAGTTCTCGAGCGTTTTACATTTGTATATATGGATGAAGTTATTATTTCGTCTCCATATTTTGAGCGCCATGTAGAGCATTTACGGGAAGTGTTCAGATTGTTGCAAGAGGATGGTTTAACGTTAAATCGTTAGAAATGTCGTTTCGCGAGGGAACAGTTAAGCTATTTGGGTTTAGTTATTAGTAAAGAGGGAGTTCGAGCAGACGAAAAAAAGGTAAAAGCAATTCTTGAAATGAAACTCCCGAAGAATGCGAAAGAGGTAGCAAAATTTTTAAGAATGATGCGGTGGTATCAAACATTAGTCAAGGACTACGCGGATCTGTGTGAACCCTTATATGGTTTGGGAAGGAAAAATTCCAAATTTGGTTGGTTGAAATCGGCGCAGGAAGCCTTTGATCGCATAAAAAAAGCAGTGACGGAAGCTCCGGTGTTACAGTTACCAGATTTTACCAAAGCTTTTGCACTTTATACGGATGCTAGTTCAGTAAGTGTAGGGACAGTGTTGACGCAGAATAAAAAGCCTATTGCGTTTGCTTTGCGAACGCTGAGTAAGGCAGAAAGGAACTACAGTGTGACGGAACGTTAATGTTTGGCGGTCATATGGGCATTAAATAAATATCACACTTATTTCGGATTTTTGCCGGTGAAGGTGATAACAGACCACGCAGCACTCACCAAATTAATGAACGGGAAGGACTTGTCGAGTAGAATGATAAGGTGGATGCTTAAGTTGGCAGATTTTAATGTGGAATGGGAGAATCGCCCAGGTACACAGAATGTGGTGGCAGATATATTATCTAGAAATCCAGTCGATAGCAATGATGACTTAAAGGTGTCTTGTGCGGTGATTAGGTCGTTGGTTTTATCGTCCAGGGAACAGTTGATGGAAGAACAGAGGAATTATCCGGAGTTGGGACATATATATAAATTTTTGGAAAACCCTGACGATAGATCGATTAACGCGTCAATCTTCGGAAATTGGTCCCGCTACTTCAAAATTATAGACGGTTTTTTATACTATGCAAAGTATATAACCACGCTCGGTGAACTACGAGTCTTCTTTCCAAAAACACTGCGTAATGATGTTATGCGAGAGTTCCATGACTCGCCGATGGCGGGCCATTTAGGGAAGAAAAACTTATCTGAGAATAAAAGGCGCGTGTTATTTTCCATTTATGATGAAGTTTATATATAAATATGTTTCCAACTGCTACCTCTGCCAACAAATTAATTACAAGAACGGTCTACCAGCTGGTCGATTAATTCCGATAGTAACGAATTTTCCAAATGAAATTGTATCTTTAGATTTATTAGACCCATACCCTGTCACTAGTCCGGAACGTTATAAATTTCTTTTAGTGATAACGGATAATTTTCCTAAATTGGTCGAAACAGTTCCCTTAAGAAAAGCCTCGCCTAAGGCAATTGCCAATGCATTTTTTGAAAATTATATTTCGCATCATGGAGCTCCAGTAAAGTTAATAATTGATAATGGCCCCCAAATGATATCCGAAGTTTTTGAGCATGTGTGTCGCAGGTTGAAAATAAAACATGTTAAAACAGTGGTATATCGACCACAATCTAATCAAACGGAGAGAGTTAACCGTACACTTCTACAAATGATTTCGAGTTTTGTAGAAAATAATCATACCAATTGGGACCAATTTCTTAAGGAAATCAGTTATGCTTTTAGGACAGCAGTACATGAAACAACAGGAGTTGTTTTTAGGTAGAAAATTAATCACCCCATTTCAGAAATTAGTGATGATAATTGACGGATCAGACTTGGTGTGTGGCAACTTGGAAAGGTTGTTCGAGGAGGCTAGGAGAAATACTCGGAAGCAACATGAAAAATGGGCGAAATACTATAATAAGAGGAGACGTGACGTTAATGTAAAGGTGGATGATCTTGTGTGGGTTCAAACACACCCGTTGAGTTAAGCGAGTAAGAAGATTGTCGGTAAATTTAAGCCAAAGTTTGAAGGCCCCTATAAAGTTCTGAGTGTGAAAGATAATGATTTGATAATATTGAAGTTTGGTAAACGAATAACGGCGAATGTGGATCAGGTGATAATTTACCATCAAAGAGAATCGGAAGACAGGTTCGGCGAATCTGAAACATTGGGAAGTAGTCAGCCTAGAGCAGTACAATCGGAGAGGTCGGATGATAGGCGATCGAGAGTAGAACAGTCAGAAAGGGATGAGAATAGTGAAAGAGGATCAGGATCAGCAAATTTGGAAGGTAGTAGAGATGTATACAGGGATAGACGAGATAGAGAGGAGGTGAGAAGGGGGAAACGTGTGCGGACAGAATCAAATGTTTCTTCGGGGGCAAACACGTATCATTGCAGGAAAAGAAAGCCGATGTTCCAGGAACGTGCGAAAAGACAGAAACCCGAATCCTGGTTAGAGATGCAGTAAAGGAAGAAGAGACCAGAGACACCAAGATCAAGCATCGAAAGAAAAGTGGCCTCATCCATCATTAAGGCGATTCAAGATAAAAGACAGTTGTGGTGACCTGTAGCCACCTCTTACATTAATACCTTCCTGTCTATCTGAAAACCCGGCTAGATGTATTGGAGGAACTAAATGATTGGAAGATATTATTCCAATTCAAACTGATTTATTGATTCTTATCAGATATTTCGAACAGACACAACACAATTCTAATTAAGATAAATAAACGAGAGTAGAGGGCAGAGGTGAGATTTAAATAGAAGTGGGGCTAATAATGCAGAATTTCAACTGAATCTAGGACAGCTTAAACGAGCACAATTACAACTATGCCTCACAATAATAATCAGATTTACTTAATCAAAGTCACTATACCTTATATTTTACTGCTGCGATTGCTTCGGGACGAACTTCAGGCACACACATTAGCTGGATGAATTGACGAAGACTTCACGCTCCGTAATAGTGAATTTCAATACTTTTAATCCGCTTCTCTTTGCGCACATCAAAACGTATCAAGCTCGCTTAACTTGTCAACAACTACGTGTCGACCTCTCGATTTCTTCACTTTTCTTTAATTCATTTGAATTCTCCCTTCCTCTTACTTAGCTCCCTTCAACTCGCGAAAACCGAATTTATATAATATTCCTTATTTACATAAATCACGCTTGGCTGTCGATGAAGGTTGGTTGAAATAAATAATTTGATTTAAAGATAAAAAGAAGAGGTTAGTGAAAAACCGTATAGATCCGTCACACAGTGATAAAAAATGTAAATTGATTACAATGATATCATTAATGATTTTACAATGATCTAAGCTCAAAGAAAACCTATGTTGTACAATTACAATGACTCAACAAAGAGTAATGACGTGTAAAAGTAAAAGATAGTGAAGCGATAAGCGATGAAAATAACGACAATTAACAAGTTGGAAAAAAAACTGTTCATACTATAATGCTTACTCTATACCATTGTTTCTCATACATTCAATATTTGCGGCCCAATTTTCGCAATCATAGTTTTCATCCCACCTTCCCATACAACAACAATGTATCGAATGCAATTGTAGTGCAAAGCAGGGGTCGGCAACCTTTCAGCTGTGGCGTGCCAAACCAAACACGCAATATGTGCTTCAGCGGGCTACATAGTGGGACATTTTTGAAAGTGTTCGATTTCCACGATAATGCAAGCTGAAGAACATTGAAACC
Organism: Trichonephila clavata; assembly: GCA_019973975.1. Lineage (NCBI taxonomy): Eukaryota > Metazoa > Arthropoda > Arachnida > Araneae > Nephilidae > Trichonephila > Trichonephila clavata. Next base: position 50,402 of record BMAO01003686.1, on the reverse strand, counting down.
CCGATTTCCTACATCCACAGCGTGGACCACAACCATTTTTGCAGTTGCAAAATATGGTATTGAGTAATTCATCTGGAACAGGCGGTAATATTGTCGTAATCAGTTACAAGAATTCATTCCGCAGAATCCAACCCCATTCCTGGGGTTCTAAACCATTCCCTAGCCAAGTTTGAACTCGATAATATACACGGCTAATGTGTTGCTGAGCCGCTGCACTTGTTGGAAGATTGGATAACTGCACGGGTTTGTAGAGCTTTGTTGACTTGATGAATTGAGTGTATCGTACGAGTGCGATCGTGTGGTACTCGTAGATTATCAATACTGTTCTCAGATTTTGGAGCATTGTATATCGCCAACAAGACTCGTAATCCATTTTCATGTAATGTTTGTACAGGACAGTTTTCTTTTTGGAATACTTGAGCTAGTTGATCCAAGTTCGGAAGAATCTCTAATATTCTAATGAAAGTTTTTTTCCCTTTTTTAAAAAGTGCAGATGTTGTATCACAGCCACTAAATGCATGCAGAAACAAAGTATGCTTTTTACAATGAGGATATTTATCAAAATTTTTGGAAAAGTATATTTGAGTTTTAACATTCTCTTTGCCAACTTTTTTAAAGAACACTTCTTTTTGATGCGCTTGAGTACGTCCAATTAAAATGACGAGCAAATCAATATCTTCTCCTACTATGACGGCAGTCCTGTGATGTTCCGATTCTCCAATAGCTTTTTCTACGATAAAAACATCTGCATCATCTTTGGCCTGTTTTATCGTGATATCAACAGATTCTAATTTCCCAATCAACATGTTAATAAAAAAAAATTTATTTCATCGATTCGACAAAAAATTCTTTTGGCTAATTGATACTATCATTGTTTCGTCGAAACAAACATCATTCGATTTTGATAAAGCAGGAGTTCTTCTTAGCTGTTCCATTGCTTATGTTTTTGCTATAATTCGAGTATCCATCAAATACAACTACAATTTCAGAACCATAACGTTTTTGTAAATATTTTACGTATTTATCTAAAATTATTGAAAAAGTATCGTCTTTACTCCATACGATGCGATGCAAAAGAAACCCACCATCGACAATGTATGTTACATTATTTTCATCGAGGTCAAAATCTACAGGAGTCATATTGTCACATAATGTCGCTTTCGTGGTTCTCATGCCATCATTATCAAATAAAGTTGATGGATATGGACTTAGTTCATATTGGAGATATTCTTGAAGATTACGTTCAAACTGTTTGCTTATAGTTATTCTTTGGAAGAGTAGCAATGGATCAATTGAAACTCTACAACCGTTAATTTTGACAGATTTGTTGACAATCGAAAACGGTAAAACCTTATCGGATCGTTTTAACTTTATTTCATTAAATTTTAAACAAGTTATCTTTATCATTGATTGTAATCCGATTTCATGAGCTTTGTGACAGTTAATTTGTTCATTTCCAACTATTACAGAAACTAAATATACCAATTGTTGCGTATTTGGAAAGTTATTATGAAATGTAAGCCATTCAACTAGTTTACTTACATCAGTATTATCTCTTTTTACTCTTGAATCCTTAGCATCAACGTGTTGTTCAGTAGAGTCTAAAGAAATTGTACAAAACTTCTCCATCTCGTCACAAATTGTATTTGCAGTGTACATAGCAAACACCCATTTACATTTATATCAGCATTGTCCCCAACATATTGAACAAGCACCCCTGATTCCGATGATAAAATACGAGGCTGTGGATGGTAAACTGCTGAAATTTCGTACTGTACAGTATTACAATACGAAGTTGCAAAACCCAAGCTATATAACACTTATATAAGTCTTTTAGATCCATATCTTCTAAAGAAACACAGAAAGGCTTAATAGTAGCTGTGATGAAAATGATCGTTCTCGTAATGCAGCCATTATTGCATAACTTATTGACGTGCACTTTGTTTTTAAATAAGCTATTTTTCCTTTTCTGTTTTTCATTATGACTTATCGTAAGAAATGCAATAAACTTTTTGGTATATCTTGATTTACATCATCTAGCATATTACTTGGAGGTGGATAAGACTTGCTTTCAACGACAGATGACCGAATATCTTCACAAATAATAGCTGCTGCAGCTTCTACAATTCGCAACCATTCTTCTCTTCGGGATCCCTTTTTTATTATCATACCAAGCTTTTGATAATATATTAGCTTGTGTATCACGAAAATATATGATTGTAAAAGATCTTACTTTTGTCGTAATTATTATATTCGTCAAATATTTTTGTTGGTCTCGTAATTATAGTTTTATCATCTGGTACATACCCCGTCAGGACATCTATGAGCTCTTTCAATGTAAATTGGGAATCGTCGTGATTTTCGAAGTAATTAAAAATCTCTTCCATACCTTATGTGACTTGACTATCTTGGCGAGACTTCTTTTCAGTAGATAGTATCTGATTTAAGAAATTAGTAGTGTAGCAGAAGTATGATATTTTGCTTCAGAAGCGATCAATTCATACTCACAAAGTATACGATCTTTCACTAATTCTCCTATAGAATCACCACGTTTTTTTGCTTTTTTTAAGACATTGTCTTTAAACTCAAGAGTACTCACCTTACTGATCTTGCGCCTGTACTTCTCTTTTTTTTCCTTTCGTTTCTGTTACTTCATCAGCTACTTGACCACAAAATAAACAGAACTTTTTGAAATCAAACGCTTCATTTCTTCTTTTACGAGGGATACTAGGTGATGATAAAGGTTCACTGTTTTCAATGCGTCGTTTCGATGCTGTAATAGAATTTTTGCTAATGTACACTTTTCGGCACTCGGTATGTACATTCACCGAGGTTGAAGAATTTAAAAAATCAATGTGACCGTCCTTTCGTTCGATACTTGCTGCTTTCAAAGTTTTTAAACCGCGCACTACCTTAACAGGATAACCTTGCGGTAGTGATTCATCTATATATATAAAGGAGAAAAGCGACTGACTGACTAATCACGAAATCTCTGGAACTATTCAACCTACAGACTTGAAATTTGGTAGACATGTTCCTTTGTTAGAGTAGACATCAGCTAAGAAAGGATTTTCCGAAATTCGAAACGCAAGGGGCGTTACAGGGGGTTAAGGGCTTTAATAATAATTGTTTCCATGTTTAAACTACTCGATGTACAATCTTGAAATTGGGTAAGCGGATTTCTTTCAGAGAGTAGAGATCCGCTACAAAATGAGTTTGCTGAAAATCGACCCCCAAATGGCGTTGCAGGGGCTTAGGGGGCGTTATAGATAATTATTTCCATTTTTAAACTATTTGACGCACTGTCTTTAAATTTGATATATAGATTCCTTTCGTAGAATAATGATCAGTTACAAAACGGGTTTTGTGAAAACAGACTTCAAAGTGGCGTTGCGGGGGATTAAGGGGCGTAATAGATAAATATATCCGTTTTTAAACTACTTCACCTACCTGCTTGAAAATTGGTAGGTAAGTTTCTTTCCTGGAGTAAATATCCGCTACAAAATAGGTTTTGGAAAAATTGACCCCCAAGGGGTGTTGCGAAAGTTTTAAGGGGCGTTATAAATTCCTATTTTTAAGTTATCAGACGTACAGTCTTGAAACTTAGTAAGCAGATTCCTCTCATAGGGTAGAGATACGCTAAAAATGGGTTTCGTGAAAATTGTCCCCAAGTGGCGTTGAGGGGACTTAAGGGGCGTTATAGAAAATTATTTCCATTTTTAAACTATTAGACGCACAGTCTTTGTATTTGATAAAGAGATTTCTTTCATAGAGTAGAGATCAGCTATAAGAAGGTTTTGTGAAAACAGACCTCTAAGTGGCGTTGCAGGGGAATAAGTGGCGTAAGAGATAAATATTTTCGTTTTTAAACTATTTGACCTACCTGCTTGAAAATTGGTAGGAATGTTTCTTTCATGGAGTAAATATCCGCTACGAAACGGGTTTGGAGAAAATTGACCCCCAAGGGGTGTTGCAGGGGGTTAAGGGCAGATATAAATAATTATTTCTATTTTTAAACCATTAGACTCACAGTCTAGAAATTTGGTAAGCAGATTCCTCTCATAGGATAGAAATACACTGCAAAATGTGTTTTGTGAAAATCGACCCCTAGGTGGCGTTGCGGGGGTTCAAAGGGTCTTATTGATATTTTTTTTTGCATTTTTAATTTATTGGATGCACAGTCTTCAAATTTTGCTAAGCAGATTCCTTTCATAGTGTGCAATTCCCCTACAAAATGGGTTTTGGGAAAACGGACCCAGAAGTGGCGTTGCGGGGGCTCAAGTGGCGTTATAGATAATTATCCCCATTTTTAAATTATTAGACGTACAGTCTTGAAATTTGATAAGCAGATTCCTTTCCTAAAGTAGAGAACCGCTACAAAATGGGTTTAGCGAATATCAACTACCAAGTTTAATTTCGGGAGATTAAGAGGCGTAATCGATAAATATTTCCATTTTTAAACTATTTGATCATCCTGCTTGAAAATTGGTAGGCATGTTCCTTTCGTGGAATAGAGTTCCTCTAACAAAGAGTAAAACAAAAATTGACCCCCAAGGATGGTTGCGAGAGGTCAAGAGGAGTTACAGAAAAAAATTCCTGTTTTTAATTGTTAGACCCATATACTTGGAATTTGTTAAGCATGTTTCTTTTGTTGAATAGGGATCCACTAAGAATGTATTTTAAGCACAAATCAAGTTCTGGGGGGGGGTGCAGGTGATTACTGGGACGTATTGACAAAAAAAAATTCCTTTTTCGATCTACAAGGACTATAATAATGAAATTTGGTTTGCATTTTTCTTTAGTTGAATTGAAATCCGCTGAGAGCGGTTATTTTGGAAAACGGCTCTCAACGGGAATACGGGGATATTGATAGTAAAACTTTTGTTTTTTTCTGTTAGATTTAGACTTGAAATTTGGCTTGCATGTTCAATTTACGGAGTAGAGATCCACCGAAAATTGGTTTTGCGGGAATCCACTTGGTTTTTGGGTTACGAAAGAGCAAACATCATTCTATACTTCAATTTTAGAGATTTTTAGAAAATACAAATTAGATGGGTTCTGCCCTTTTTTTTTATCAACAGGTGACAGTTACAGGTATAAGTATATTTTTCAATTCAATCGAATTCTTAATGCTAGGACTTAGATATCAATAATTTATACATATATATAAGCAGTAAAAATTTATAAAACATCATGAAATACCCAGCGAAGCGGGCGGGTAACAGCTAGTTACATATAAAACATAAATCAGACATTACTCTCAAAATTTTACGTCCGTCGTAGCTAAAATACAATTTAAAACTAATGAATAAACGTGGCTAGTAGGAACTGAATTGTTGAAAGGGAAATCGGTCTTTATTATTTAACTAAACACGTGTCCATCAACTAGCTATAAATTAAACGTTCGTATATTAGGTGTGTATAAGAATGTACGTGTATAAGAATATACGTTTATAAGAATGTAAAGCGTCCTCTAGCGCTCATAAACATTCAGTGTATCCTTAGACTCCAACCAGAGAGGAGTCGAATCGAGACGAGACATTTTAACAAACAACAGTCCATTGGAAATTGAGGGAGACTCTCCTTTATTTGAGTATTTTACCATGTTTTTATTACGTCTGTCAGGGTGGAATTTTGTAATTCATTTTAAACTAACTTCCCGATGAGCTAGAGACTTGAAATTTGGACCATAGCTTAGAAGTGGATGACAATGCATGAAAATATGCTTTTTAGTTCGTTATAAAAACATGGTATATTAAAAAAAATTTTATTCTTAGATCATGTTTTCTTTGAGGTAACTAGGCTATCAATAGGGGTGAGCAGGTCTAGGCATAATCTGCACAGAAGGAAACAAATTTGAAGGTTTATACATTTCAAACTAATTGTATTTCATTTTTCTTCTTAAAATGTAATTAGCATACAATAAAATATAATTAAAGTAAGTCTATAGTTTCAGTTAACTGTTTTTCAATTACACGAACAGATGCGGAATATTAAAAAATATACTTGTTTAATGAAATCTATTAGTAAATGTAACGTAATAATTAATAAAGGCCAAATGTTCATAGCTATGTATATTTTTAAGGTTAATAGACTATATGCAGCGTATTATATCATGTCATTAACGGTCGACCTTGCATTCTGCTGTAGATAACTAAGCTTTGAGCATTCAGCGCCCTCTATCTCAAAAACGGTTTGATGTATAAAAAATTATTTCAATTGAAGTTATAGAAAATTTTATTCTCTACAATATTTATAATAAATGTAAATAACATTAAAGCCATAGGAAACGAGATATTTGCAAAAAACCGAATTTTTTTACCTTTGACCTTGAATATCTTAAGACGCGGACACGAGATTTTATGAGACTTTTGAGACAACATTTAGAATGACAAAATAAAGGTCTATACAAGTTTGCAGCTTATTATCTCTCATTCCGCAGTTGACCCTTTTTTTTTTACTAAGATGACTGGGCTACAAGCAGAATTAGAGAATAGAGGTGAATAATATGGATTTACTGTTTTATTATGTATTAATTTTCCATCATTCAAAGATAGTTCTTAATTTAAAAATAAACAGCATAAAATCTATATATTTCTTCAACAAAAATAAAATAAATAAAGTTTTACATATCTTAAGTACTTTTAAACATATTTATCCAAATAAGAAATAGACAGCATAAAATATAAGTATTTCTTTTCATTACAGTTAAATAAAAAGATAAATCAAAATTGTAATGCAAACCTAATGCTTCCACCGCTATATTTTCATATCACAAAATTGGACGTATAGTGAGTGACTTTCAATTTGACACAATTCCGAGTATTCCATTGTTAAACAATTTCTTTGATAACTTGAAATATTTTTCATAAGAGGAAATATTTTTTACTTAGATATGTAGAACCAAAAGCGGAAAGCAGAGTACTTATAATTTTCTCTCTTCAAACAATTAAATCTCTCCAACAATGGTGTTCAATGCTTCACAAAATAGCTGAAAATTTACCTTTGGAATTATATTTCAGATTTCTTCGTAATTCTTTAAATGTCCGTAATTCGGAAGATATTTGTCGAATGGAGGTCCATAACAGATTTATAAACGCCCATCCACTCAAATATCGACAAATTCGTAGAGTAGTGCAGAGTGCCTCTGAGAATTGCACGCGTGCCATAGGTTGCCGACCCCTGGTGTAAGAAACATTTTCAAGAATGAAATATGTGAAGAACAATTTGAAGAGCTAACTGATGTTTGATAGTTAAAGCAACCCTCGGCCTGAAAAGTTTGCAGACCCTTAGTATAGATTGTTGCACATATTTTGTTACGGAATTGTTCAAAAGAATGCAGTAATACCTCAACTTACGCTACCCCAACTCACGCGAATCTGGAGTTGCGCGATTTTCAAATCTCGTCCTTTCTTTTTCTTTTTTTCATCACTGAAACTCATGCGGAATCAGTGCATGATGAAATTGGTAATTTGATTAAAGAAGAGTTGCATAATAAATTTAGAAGTGGATAATGATGACGCTCAAGAACTGCTGACTTCCTACAATCAGGAGCTGTCAATTGAGGAGCTCATAGACATGCATGAACAAGACATTGAAGAACTTGAGTCTTTAGAGCCAGTTCAATTAGGAGATCGAATGAGGGTTGGCGTTTCAACATAAGAGTTTAAAGGAAAAGGGTTATAAATTTTAAAAAATAGACTCCAATGAAAAGCGTATTTTTTCCAACAAAACAAAGAACAAAAATATTATTAGCATGCTACTAGGAAATTTTGCGGGAGAAAAAAAAATTGGGGGGCCTGCAGACTACTTGCCTATTGTGCTTTGCAGACTACTTGTGCAATCGTGAAACCTTTTGTATCAAAATACTTTGGTTTACGGTTTTTTTGTATTTGTGTTATCTAAGATTTTATTAATTTTTTATATTCTAAATTAGTATTTCATTTCGTCTCCGATCCCCAACTAAAAATAATTCATATGCGAAATTATATCCCGACTTACTCGAATTCGACTTACGTAGTGATCCCTCAGTTCCCCCCCCCCTATCGCGTAAGTTCGGGGTATTACTGTATTTCAATCCGTTTTGTATAATATCTGACCTCAATACTAACTGCGTCCGAAAATAAATGAACCATAGGAAAGATAAAACTCCCTGATAGCTCCTAATGAAGGCGTCATGTGCGAATCATTGGCTTAGCGATAGCTCAATTTGTCTAAGATTAAGAACTGCTTTCGAAACAGTTGCTATACTGTTTTATCGAATTGTTAGGGCAGCAACCTATGGCTGTGCATCATTGTTTTAAATGTACTAAAAAACACAAGTAGAGTCTTGTTATGAATATAATTTCTGTAATTTCGAAGATTGAACAAAACAAACCGAGAGAGGTCTAACGCAATATATCGGAAATTTTTGACAAATTTTAATGAAGATATCTGGACAGTGTTTTTTACGTAATTGAAAGGTTTATTTATTCACAGTAAGCATTCTGGTGTTGACATTTTAACTGTGTCCCCTCATGTCAAGAAAATGGGAGAGAAAGACACTGTCTTCTCAGTAACGTCAGTCGCAGAGAATGTTTTGAATGCAAATCGTTCATTGGTAAGAATTTTGATTTCCGAAATTTTTGATCCTATCTCCTAAGAATATCGTGGTTTTGAAAAAAAAATCACCACAATGATTCGGAGCAAAAAAATCGTCAGTTTCCTAAAATTATCTAAATTAAAATTACCATTCAAAAAATGTTTACTCATTTTCTAGAGATGTTGAAAAAATAATCGCGATAACAATTTCGAATTTTCTACCAAAACTGTATACTTTCAATGGAAAACAGTGATAGAATATAGAAAATTCTTTGTGTATTTGAAAGAGGAAAAAAACTGTTGTTTGACATTAAAATTAAAATATGTATGAAAAATAAAAAGAACAAGTCGTTTGTAAAAAATGTTTGATCCAACTCTGTGTAATATTATAGAAATCATAATTTTTACCATACTCTAACCATCCTTTTAGCTTTTGAGTCAACAACGCAAAAAAAAAAAAAAAAAAAAAAACGATTGAGCGAGTGTTTATTAACGTTTCACACAAAGCAGGGATTTTGGTGACAGACCTAGCAATTTTGAAACTTGATTCAGGGAGGACACCCATGAGCTGTCACCCCTTTCTCCAAACTACCACACCAATGTTAGGAATTTCACCCACGACAGTTTTAACAAGCATTAACCTCTCTACATGGCGGCTCTTCAGTGGCACCAGGACTCAAACCCGCGAGCCGTTGGCCATGTGCTCATGACGATAACCACTAGGCTACCGCGGCTACAAGCAATGCAATAGATCAATAGTTGAAATTACTATTTCAGCTGTAACAAAGCAGGGCCCCATATTGTTTCACGTAGTTCTCGAAAGGTGTGGTCAAGAAATTGATTTTACATCACGATTTCTGAATGGAACTGAGCGAGGTTTTCAGCTAGAATGACCATTCTCATTTTTTGACCGATGCTCGAAATAATGAGGCCGGTATCACTCATGTGTGATCTTAATTAAAAAAGTAAGTTAATTTAAGAGATCTAAATCAATATAAAATAGTTTTTAATTTTAGGCTTTATTCAAGGGCACTCATTCAGCGTATAATTAAATTTGCGAATTAAAATGAAATAAATCAAGTGATTGTGAATTGGTTTCAACTCCATTTAAAAGTCACCAAGGTGACATATTTATTAGTCAGTGTCCAAGAAGCATGGCTTGTGGTGGAGGGAGACCCGTTTTAGGTTACGCTATGGTAATTTTATTTTACTTTAACTCCTGTATGTCTCCAAGTAACATACATCTCAAATAAGGTTAAAAAATTTTCGATGTACCTGAAAGTTGGATGGATGAATGAACTGAAAGGTTATTCCACGACGTAAAATGAATAGGTCACTATGGTTAGGGTCACGAGCTCGTGTAACTGAAGAGTCTCCGTGGCTGATGCACGTTAAATCCATCAAGGCTCAATGTCCTTCCGTGGGTGTGGTATGGTACTTAGGAGATGAAGGGGTCAGCTCGCATGTAGTCCTCGTCACCTCGTCGAGTTCTGTTGCCTTCGTGTTGCTTTATAGTATGGCATTAATATAACTCTCTTATAAAATTATTAGAAAATTACTTTTTAGCTCTCCAAGTCTATCCATTCACAAAAAAATGTACAAAGTAGGGAGTTTTATTAGCACAGTTAAATTTTTTTTGACTGTATACACTATTTTCGAAAAATGATACATGAAACATTTTACTCATATAAGCTGTTTTAATTTCCGAAAGAACCTTTCTAGGTATAAAGAATCCCTTGAAATTTAAGTTTACTGACGGCACCTGAGCTGGTACCCCTCTCCAAGTTACCTTACCATGCCAAAGGAAGGAATTTGAGCTTCAATAGATTTAACGTGCATTAGCGTCTCTACATGACGGGTCTTCAGCGGCACCAGGATTCGAACTCGGAGATTCGACCATTTGATTATGACCACTTGGTTACTTCTACCACAAGATTTTGAGAAATGTCCTATAATATGCTGACATTGTAGAGAACACCGTTTTCTAACACTTTTATTTCTGTGTAGAATGAACTTGAATTGCTTTGTTTTGCTCGTTAAAATGAACTGTTGTAGATTTCTGATTTTGTTTTCAGACTACGCCATCAATCCATGGAAGTGACTCGACCGATGTGCAGGCTGTTGACAAAGGTGCTGGTGAGCTTTGTTATATTTTGTTTTTATTCAATACCTTATTTGCACACTCTAGTATCGTATATTGTATATAAATATGTATTGTATTCGTGTTAAATAATAATCGAATAGAAACGTTAGTTTTGAAAAACATCATTGTGTGATAAAGGGCTTGGAATTTTTTTTTCTAAATGTTCTATTATAATTCGAGGTTTTGCGTATTCTGGCCGAATGTAATGTAATTCTTCGTCAATTTAGTTTTTAGAACTGTTTTTGAATTTTCCCTATTTCCAATATGCCATGTATTGCTACAGCAGCAGTTTCCATAGAATGGTGGTCGAACTCCTCATCAGCGTTACTGAGACGCTGGTTCGAGTTCTAGTATCGCTGACGTGTAGAGGGGCTGATGCATGTTAAATCTCAGATGTATGCGTCTCAAAAACCTCGAGTTGGCGTGGTGTAAAAGTCTAGAGTAAGGTATCATCCTCGCCAAGGGTCAGATTTACAAGGTCCGCCGCCAATAGCCATCGTGTTACCTTAGAGTGAGATGTTGATAAAAAATCAAATAAACCTGAAGCGAAGAATGGGAAAATTATCAAATTAGTATTTAAATAGATAAGGCAAGAGGAAACAATTTTGAAGATTTTTTTTTATGTGGAGTGAGTGCATATTTACGTCGCACTGTTCAGCTACACTACGGCTTTTGGTGACAGACCTCGTAATTTTGAACCATGGTCAAGTAATGAGGACGACACCTGAACTGGCTCCCCTCTCCTAACTACCACACCAACGAGAGGAAGCTTGAGATCTCGACATTTAACGTGAAGCGCCCCTCTACATGGCGGGTCTTTAGTGGCACAAGGCTCGAACTCGTGACACGCCGGCCACGAGTCCGTTACCTTGGCCACTAGGCTACCGCGGCCACGTTTTATGTGCAAAGATTAGAGTTGTGTTCTATTCAAGCTGATATGTTCCTTAACTTTGGGAACATTTTGAAATGTGTGCGTGTGGTCAATATTTTACTCTCACAATTCTAATTATTTTACTAGGCTACTGAAAATAGAATGAGGAATATATGTGTGTCTAATAAAAAAAAATGAATTAGGAGCAAAATCCTTTGATTAGATTATCGATTCTTTTTCATTTATTTGGATTGACTGATTAGTGTACGAATCTATAAATGCACAAAGGTGGTTCAATGGGTGCTCGCCTCTAAGGGCAGGACTCGTTATGCCCGTAATGCTTGAGGGATCTTCCCTAAGTGTATTACTCAGATATCTAGTAAGATTCCTGGGAACGACCATTTCTTGTCGTCTAGATGGGATACAGAAGTGTAGCAAATATTTACAGGATATAATTGGCAATCAGTTGACGAATGTTTGCCACAGATTTGTGAAATGGGGCCCATTTACCATAATAAATCAACAAACTTTTCGGTTTTAACATAATATGGTGCCCAAAAAATATGGTTACACTTTCAAAAATGAATTAAAAATCATAAAGAAAAGACTACACAGTTTCTGTTGAATGAAATGAAAACTATATGACGCAAAGTTCACGTTTTTCAACATTCTCGTTTCAAAATGGCTTCACCGCAAGAACAAAAGTAAATTGTAGCATGGTTTATCGAATTTCAATCTGCAACACAGAGGCATCCCCCCCCCCCACACCGGAGTTTGGAATTGAGAAAATGTTCCCCAGCCGAGATGGATGGAAACGAGAAGTCCATTGCAGTGGCCACCTAGATCTCTGGACGTAACACTTTTGAATTTCTTATGAGGGATACTTGGAGAAACATTGCTTATCAATCTCCAATGCGAAAAGCTGGGGAATTAAAAAGTCTAAATACAAGGATAATTCATAGCGTTGAACCTGCAATGCTTCATAAAATGTGCAGACTCTATGTTTTGCTCACAATTATTAGTGCGTATATTGTAATCGTTCAATAAAGCACCATAAAAAAAACTTTGGTATTTTCTTTAAGGAATATAATGAACCCTCTTTGGTTGTTTATTAGTTATTAATATTTGGAAGTGTAGTCCTACTTTTCAAACACTTGGTATTATGAAAGTATTAAGATATATAAATGAATCTAAACCCTTCTGTAGTAGTTTTTCCATTCGCAAAAAATTGGATATCTTACGCATACCGAAATGAGTAACAAAGAATCTCTCAAAATTCTTGTAATGTGTTGCATAATATTACTTGACTCCTCTCCTTTATGATGTTATAGATGTCGAGTTGGCTTTTGAAGGCGATGCAGTCGCTAGAGAAAGCAAAACTCCGGATCTGGTGTCATCCGTAAGAGCGGAACTTGCTGCATCTCAAGCCAAGGCTGTTCGACTCCTTAGAATTAGGAAGCTGTGGCGAAGGCGGGCCTATTTTTATTCATATTTTCGTCAACGATTTCCAAAACGCCTTTTGCCTTACGGAGGTAAGATCATTCCACTTTTAATGACACATCAAATTTTACAAACTGTTTCAAAAATTTTATCTAATTCATCTTTTGAAATAAACAAAGAATGAGGGCGTTTTATCAACTCTTTCATTTTAAAATGCTATTCTAAATCCATATATACTTCATTATTAGTGATACTAGCTTTCTCTCTACATCGCATCTTTGAGTCTCAATCCAGTTATCAAGGAATGTCATACTATCTAGTGTGACATCCTCGTAATGTGGGAAAAAACTTTAATATGACAAGGTACTTGGTCAATACCGTATTATGTGGTTTTGGAATGACACATTAATGAGATGGAAGGGCACACTAATAAGGGGTACAAAATTGAACCATTTATTCAAACTAGTCTAGGTGAGATTCAATCGCTGAAATTGGCTTCGATTCGTCTCAAAGACCATCATGTAAAATAATGCAAATATCGAGCCCTTAAAATCCCCGTTGGTTCGACTCTACAAATCTTTTAACTTGAGAATGTTATGTAACAACAAGTAGTATTTATGCTATAGAGCTCGATGTTGAAAGCTAGTTGTTTTAGTGAACAATTTAATCTAGCAGCATATATTTGACCAGGTCTCTGGATCGTGTAACGTACAAATGAGAAGAGTACAGTACCAATTCATATCTGATTTCAATTCAAAAATTCCTAATGGCGTTCTTCTAAAACGAAAGTCAAACAAAGCAAGCCAACCAGGTTTTTCGAGTATCGCCTTCGCGTACTGTTATAGGATAGGATCCGAATTTGGAATATTTTCTCGTATATAAAGGAACTGAAGTATTTCTGTTATATTCTATCTATCCAATTGAGAACAATATATCTTACATTGCTTGTTTTTTTTCTTTTCTTGTCAGAGTTGATTCCTTTTTTCTGGTATAAAATGTGCTTCGCCTTTTTTCTTTCATACCGGAATGCTAAAAGAGCTATTTCTTTACGTTTTGAAAAGAAAAATTTAGAAATTTTAAAGCTATATTATAAAAATATGTAGGAATTATATGAAAACATTGCAAATATTTATTAAAACAGACATTTTTCTCTTTGAAAATGCACTCCGGGTTTAGTTAAGGCTCTTGTACATTTGGCGAAGGCAGACTTTTCAGTCCTGTCTCTCGCTGTCAGAAGGCGGCTTTTTATATCGGAAACATTTTAAAAGACCCTGTAGACTGTTCTTGTATCGAAGAATGAAATGTTGCATGAAAAAGCAGAAAGTTAATACTTTGACGCAACCGCATCATTTCCAAAGATTCAAAAAAGGGGCCTCTTAAATTCAAACTAGATCGCTATATTCTGAAAGGGAAAAATGTCTTCAAATACTCCAGAAACGTATCCGTGTGGTGTCAACGCGAACTCTCATCAATATAAACGGATATTTTTTGATTCCATTCCTTTATATATGCATCACTGAATATTTCTCTTTTGTCTATTTACAGTGGGCCAGTTAATACTTTTCTCCCTATTAATACCCTGGCCATTGTCCCTGGGAATCATGGGTAAGTCTAATTTTTGTAGCTGAATCACACGGAAAACTTGGTATTTTTTATCTTGAAACAGAAATATCTCAGTCTAGTGTAACTTCTTTAAATGTGTTTTTGATAACTGTAAAAACTACGATTGAACCGTATATAACAAATTTGCTCTGCTCGTCGAAAGTTTTTGTTATGGTTTGCAAATGGTACGTATCTGTTTTCGCCAACTGTAAGCTGTCTCCAAAAATATTTTCCCTCGAAACTGTTATTTAAGAGAAAACCGAAATGAATAGTTTTCGCTTATGGGGTTTCATGTATTAGTTTAATTTAGTGTAAAAGGAGTTTAAGATATGATTAGCGTAAAAAAATTAGTTCTAATCACGAGACAATTAAGAGGTTATCATTTTGAACTTCGTTTCTTTTGAAATGCTTTGAGGCCGAAGGATTTTATTTCTTGTCCCACCACTGAACGAATATTTCTTAAATTATTCTTGGTACACACTGAATCTGAAGAACAGTACTTTACTTAATACTTTAGAGAAAAATTCGATAAATATTCGGTACTTATTGAGCCCATCAGTGATACTCCAACAGCAATGAGATTTCCGGAAGTCTCCACCTTCCCGGCAACTGCACGAGATATTAGTGTAGTCTTTTAATTGTACGTGAATAAAGAGTAATTTCACAAAAATTTTGATTTCTATTCAATCTAATTTTAATCTATGTTGCTATAATATGGAGATTTTTCTTGTTACAAAGCAAATCTGTTAAAAGATTACGTATTTTAAACTATCTGTTGGAAATACTTGGGTATAAGTTTAAATGCATTACAATACCGTAAACAAATTTTTCATTGTCGATTTCTTATTTACCTACTCTCAATTAATACAAAAGATTATATTTCCTCTTACAGAAGTTGATTTAATTTTTTTTGTTGCGCTTCATATGTTGGCAAGGAAAGATTGTAAGACAAGCGTCCCCCCCCCCCGCGCTGGGGTTAACAATATATAAAGCAACCTGCGTCCACAATATTATGCAATAGGATCACGAAAAATATATATTTAAAAGATGACAAATCACATACCATCTTTTTCACATCTTTAGTGTTATGCAATATTTCGGAAGTGACCTCGTAAACCAGAGGTCATAATCACCAACTCGCGATGGGAAGTACTTCTGTCGAATCGCGGGTTCGAAGCCTTCTGAAACTTAAAATCCTGCAGTGTACAGGAGATAAAAGTTCTCTCGTTGGAGGTGCCATGAAAGTATGGACAGGTGCCATCCTCATCACTTTATCGTAGTTCAAAATTATGATGCCGTCGTCAAAGCTACAATATGGCCGTTGAAAACATTCAAACAAGCGTCTTTTCAAAGTTAAGAATAACGTGCATTTTAAAATTGTTCTCTTTATTATATAAGTGCCTAGTATTTCCATTTAAAACTGGCTCATCTCTGCCGAATTGGTATCGCCAACTCGCCTGAGTTGGCGATACCAATGAATCGAGTATCACCAACTCGCTCTTTGCGACTCTGGTCAGACTATGACCGCTGAGCATTTGGACGTGGGGCCCTACACTGTGTTGAAAAATATTGGAGAGCACGTGTATTAATGGTATAGGTGCTATTTTGTAGTGTGTGGCATTTGTAAAATGAAATAAAACTATTTAAAATTGGCAAAGAATGTTAGTTTATTTGTATAAAGAGAGAAAACTACTTTTTTAAAAAAGTTATAGAAGTCTTAACTTCTTTTCTATATAAAGTTTATTACACTTAAAGATAAATATACAAACTAATACAATTTTAAAGTTAAATCAGAAAATATGGACCCCATTTTGAAAAATTTATTCTATATGCAAAATGAATACTTTTTGAATCTCCAGTTTCGTAATCACGGTCGAAAGTGAGGAAATATTTTGCTTCAGTCTTCTGTTTATCTCGAACGTAGATTCGACTGAATTTCCGCTTCAAATCTACACTAGTGTACTTGAAAAAAACAAAGCCCACATCAAAAATAAAAATGACGAAGGTTTGTGGGGAATGACATTTTGTCCAAGATTCCAGAAAATGTCAATCTATTTTTAAAAATTTGGCAGAGAATTTTGAATATTTTCAGAAATTACAAGGAGGAAAAGCTTTTTATTTTAAGCAAACTTCCCTTATTCTTTGCTGTTTTGAATGTGAACTTTGTTGAATTCAAATAGACTTGTCTAGATTTGAGGGGAAGAAATAAAATTGACACTAAGTCTCCTAATTCAAAGTGCTTGGTAGACTGTACCCGTAAGTCCATATCCATTTCATTAAAAGCAGACTCGTACGAAATGATTTCATTCGCACTTAGAGCAGTGGTCTTCAAAATGTTTCGAATCACTGAATCCTTTGAACTGTAAGGTGTTTTGGAGGAACCTCATTCCCCATTAGAAGAATAGTATATCTTTAAATAATATTTGAAACAGATCAACATGTTATAAGTACTTTATAAAACAACAGCTATAAAAGAATTTGTATTTTTTAAAAAAAAATTTACGTAATATACTAATGTAATTCACTCACACATTAATAATATAAATTTGTGATCCAAGTGTCGCCTACCCTCTTACGCTACATTTAGTAACTGGGATATGTGTTTGTATTTTTTTATACAAACTGTCGAAGTGTAGGCCTATTGAATTATTCTGCAGTTGCATTTTCTATTTTGAGTTCAATTCCTTTTTATAATTTGTTTTTGTAGCCACTCACGTTGAGAGAAACATTTTTCATTTAAAATTATCGTTCTGAAATGTATTGTATAAAATGTTTATCTCTGTGTGAAGAATCCTGTGTATTTTTGTATAAATTATCAACCATAAAATTTAAGAGCTGTGTTTGCTTAAATTTAGATTTTAAGATCGAATTTGTTCTATGTTAATTAGTTGTTCCCTTTCCTTCAATATAAATGTTTTTTCACAAATATAAAAGGGCATTTTTCATTAGAATATATTTAGTTGTACAAAACATTCCACTAACTAGTGTAAAATTATTCCGTGGAACTCGGGATAGCAGACAATCGAATATTCACAATCTAGTAGGTGGCACATATAAAGAAGAAATGTTTTAATTACAATAAAAGTACAATGTTTACAATGTTTTGTATTACAGTAAAAGTATTACAAAATGTTATGTTAATAAATAAAATTCTAAGTTGTAATGATTAAAATGAGCTTTAATATTTGTAGTTACACAAACTTCTTAGAGAACTTGAATCCGTTTTATATACACTATTTGTAGTTTTCATTAAAACTTTTATAGCGACTCATGGAACCCTAGAGTCTTGTGAAACACGTTTCGAAGGTCACTTGTTTAGAGTAAAATTTGTAGAAAATGTGTATTCTCAAACTTAATGTTCAAAGTAGGAAGATATACTAAAATATACCTTTGTATAGATAATTTCTATGCCGTGTCCGTACTGATAAAACACTTGAGTTTCCTCAGGTTTCCTCTTCTTTACTGATTGTCCTATGAATGAATTTATGGTGTTTTGCCTTTTCCTCGAATGCGCCATGGGCATCATTGCACTCGGCTCCAGACTGACTTTGATCGCGCACATGATCCAAAGCTTTCCTCATCCTCTCGTTCCTGACCCTCTGCCGATGTTCATGCAGAAACTGGTGAAATGCTTGGAATTCCTCTTCCTCTGCTTTTTTACCTTGCGTGAGTATAAAGAGGTTCAATGATCTTATTTCATAAAACATCTTTATAACATTTTATTTATGTTAAACTTGGATATCGGTAAGTGGTGGAGATAACCTAGAGGTCAAGATCACGGGCTCAATGCTGGCGTGTCATGGGTTCGAACCTTGTGCCACTGTACGTAGGTGTCAATGCTCAAACTCCCTGCCGTTGGTGTGCTGTCATCCCTTGCCTATGGTTCAAAATTACAAGGTCTGTGTTACCAATAGCCCTCGCACGTCTGTATAATGGACGTTAATATACGAGGGCGAGTCGGAAAATAAGTTTCCCCTGTCGACTATGCTCAGAGTTGTGAAGGAAAGTCAAAATATAGAATGAGACATTAAAGCACTTAACTTTATTTTTCCACATAAGTACCAAGTACGTTGAGGCATTTGTCATACCGCTTGATAAGCTTCAAAAAGCCCCCCCAGGAAAAACTAAGGGCTTTGTATACGGAAACAGCGTTTAACGGCTTGTTTTACTTCAGCGTTTCTTCCAAAGCACATTCCTGTGAGATTCTTCTTCAAAGCCGGAAACAGAGGAAAGTAATTTGGTGTGAAATCGAGACTGTGTGGCGGATGGCTCCCAACCAAGAATTGCAATGGTTTTGCATTGACATTGCTGAGTGTGGTCTTGCATTGTCATCAAACAACAGAATGTCCGATCTGAGAAGCCCAAGCCAATTTTTCTGAATCCATCTGCTTGGTCACAGTCGACCTCTACCCAATGGTGTATCGGTGTCTTGCGGTCTTTCGTCGTTCGCCTATAGCTGTTAAACGCTTCTTCCGTATGCAAAGCATTGAATTTTCCCTGGAGGGTTTTTTGAAGCTCATCAAGTGGTATGACAAATGGTACTTATGTGGAAAAATAAAGTTATTCGTATCTTTAATGTCTCATTCTGTGTTTTGACTTTCATACACAACTCTGACCACAGTCAACAGGGGAAACTTATTTTCCGAAACAACCCTCGTAACTCTCTCGCTCTCGAGTTATATTTACTGATAAAGTTCTAATTATCAGTCTTTTACCAAATAATTGAATTTGTTTTCGCGAAATCTTTGATGTACGCATATCTTTTTCGATTTATCTTTGAAATTCTTATATGTGGCTTTAATTTACTTTTCCGAGAACTGCATTGTTTTAAACGGCAATGGGGAGTGAGTTATATTAACCTCGCACTATAAAGCAACATGAAGGCTATTGACGTCACACCTAAGTAATTTTGAACCTCGGGCACGGAAATGGAGAAAAATCTTCCTATAAAATTGAATCATTTGTTATAATTGTCGCTGAGTATAAAATATCCTTTTCTTAGGATCTTTAGTAGTTATGGATAGTGATTTGATTCTCCAGTATAAAAGGTGCGATCCTCCACATAAGTTTCTATCAGAGAGGAAATATGTGTGAAAAACTTCATTGAAATCTTCATTACTCAAAGCTCAATCTGATACTTGTTCAATGAATTACTTCGAGTTGTACAATAGAGGCAAGTGTTTCTATCTAATTCATAATCGTAATAATTTTTAAAACACCTTAAATTTTATTTGATTTGATTCTAATGATAATTTTTCCGATTCTTATAATAGTTGGAATTCACACGTTTTCAACTAAGCCAATACATTTTTTATTTCCCCATCCTGCCCCAACATTGATAGACTAAGGAAAAATAGTCAAATATTTTTTTCAAGCCTCTAATTTATTTTATGGTTCAAAAGTGCTAATAAGCCTATCTGAATTCACTGCAAATGTGGTGAAAAGCACTTTTTGGACATCAAAGAAAGTCGTTTAGAAAGTATAACCCGGGATAATTGATAAAGGATCGGCAAATGAGATGTTGTAAGTTTGTCGCAAATTGAGATTTCATTTGAACTACGGGTGCAGATCTCGGTGTATTCGTCTGGTTGTGATAATTTAGTGGTCAAGGTAACGGACTCGTGGCCAGCCTGCTATGAGTTCGAGTCTAGAACCGCTGTACCGTAAAGGCGTCTCGGGGGTGTTAACAATTTTTTCGAATTTTCGAAAAAAATATGTTCTTCTGAACATTTTGATACAAACCACGTGACAATACTCCAAAAACTTCGAAAGTTATTCAAAAAATTGCAAACAGCAATTTAATCATAACAGCTTTTAAATGGACACACGCTACGCCCACTTATTCTTGATTTATGCATACGTTTTATTTTTTAGTTTTTAATAAGCCTCATGAAATATTTTAAGCGCTTGAGTTGATCAGAAGGAAGCCTGCAACTCAACACATTCATTCTGCTGTGTTTTGATTCTGTTGTGTTTACATTAGCACACGTTTTTTTAAAACACTTATCTAAATCGAAGATATTTGTTGTTTTATACAAATAGCATTTGATTAATGGATACTCTGAAAAGAGCTCATCAGGCAAACGCCCCAAGAAAAGATGATTTAGAGGAAATAAAAATTTAAAGGTAAATGACTCACATGTTGCAGACATGAAAGATACGAGCAAGTGTGCCGAAATGAAAAATGCTTCAAGTAAAAAACTTTCAGGAATTCAGACTTCATTGAAGTCAAATCTTGTTAAGGTAAGTGAAAACTTCAAAGGATATCGTATTTTTGATTTTATTCCAACCTTTGGCTCTATTTTGTCAGTATCATGCTGTTTAAAATGTCATAAACCATTAACAATTAATGAAAAATCCACTCGTGGTTTATGTTCGAATTTTGAAATACATTGTAAAAACTGTGGGAGTATTTGTACTTTTTCAAGCTGTAAAAACACTGGGAATAAAAATAATGCTCCAGAAATTAACAGAAGATATATTTTAGCAATGAGATGCATAGGTCAAGGTTTAGAGTCATTAAAAACCTTTTGTGCTGTAATGAGTCTTCCTAATCCTGTTGAACAAAAATCATATGATGTTATTAATAATAAACTTTCACTTATAATGAAGGAAGTCGCCGAGGAAAGCATGAACAGGGTAGCTGTCGAAGAAAATTCTTCGTCACCTGATAACATTTTAACGGTAAGTGGTGATGGGACCTGGAAGACGAGAGGACATTCATCGTTGATTGGAGTATGTACTCTAATAGGGGCCGAAACAAGTAAGGTTTTGGATAGGGAAGTGTTGTCCTCATTTTGCAAAGGATGCGACAGTTATAAAGGGGTAAAGTTTGGTATCAAGTACAATAAATGGCAAAGAGAGCATAAGATTTCATGTAGAAAAAATTATTCTGGATCTGCTGGTAAGATGGAGGTTGACGGGATGTTGAGGATTTTTAATCGATCACAAAAGCTTCACAACCTGAAATATTCGAACTACATAGGAGATGGCGACACAAAAACATTCAATGCCCTTTCTGAAAACAAGCCATACGGCGATGACCATCTTATTCAGAAAATAGAATGTGTGTGTGTAGGCCATGTGCAAAAGAGAATGGGTACAAGACTTAGGAAGCTTAAATTAGTATATGGTAAAAAGAAATTATCTGATGGTAAAACTATAGGCGGTAAAGATAGGTTAACTGATAGTTTAATTGATAAGCTTGTGCATTACTATGGTAATGCTATTCGATGTAATTCTACTAGTGTAAAGGAAATGCGGAAAGCCATTTGGGCTTTTTGGGGTCATTCTTGCAGCACCGATGATGAACCGATGCACTGGTTTTGTCCTACAAATCCAAATACATGGTGTAAGTATAATACTGCAATTAATAATAATTTACAAAATTATAAACACAAACCCTCAGTTGCTAAAGCTGTTCGAGATGTAATTAAGCCTATATTTGCAGACTTATCTCATCCGGCACTCCCGAAGAAATGTTTAGGAGGTAAGACACAGAATCCTAATGAAAGTTTAAATTCATTAATCTGGAAGTTTTGTCCTAAGACTATTGGTCCTAGCCTTCAGATTGCAGAGATTGCTGCAAATCTAGCAACCAGCATTTTTAATGATGGAAATCAAATATTTATTACTATTTTAGAGAAATTTGGCTTAAAAATTAACAAAAATGTTTGAGTGTCCCTGGCTGAACGTGACAATCGTCGAATGTTTACGTCAAGAAAGAGGAGATTAGCATCATCTTTTAAAGCTTGCAGAGCCAAAGAAATTTAAAAGACTAAAGAAATTGAGCTGTTTGAACAACAAGAAGGCATATCGTATGATCCTAGAGCATTTTAGCATGTTAAGTTTTAAAATTTATTTTCTGAAATTCAATTTAAAACTTTAAAGCCTTTTTTCTGAGTTTCTGTTTTTTTCACGTACGCGCATTGCGTTTCAAAAACTATCATACTTTGATACATAAAACTTTACAGAATTATAAACTCTATCATAATCTTTTAATCCTAGCTATTTATAATATTACATATTTGTACTTTTTTGAAAAATTTAAAAAAAATTTAAAAAATGTATTTTTTTATTTTTAAAAATATTATTTTTTATTCTATTTATATAAAATCGCTACCACATGTAATAAGGATATATTTGACTTTATAAATCAACTTATTGCTAGTAATTAGAATTATTATTGAAAGAAAATATCATGCACGTCGTAAAACTTACTATTTGTTTCTTATAAAAAAAATTTCTTATTTTTATGTGCATATTATTTTTAAAATTATGATTATATTTTAGGCATTTTATACTTTTTTGAAACTTTATTCCTTTATAAAAAATGTGTAAAAGAATCAAATTATTTCATTATAACCTCAAATAAATATTTCTAGTCGAAAATTGTTCATATTTTGTGCTCTCGAAACATTTTTAACACCCCTGAGACCCCTTAAATCTGTCGAAGCTCAAACTTGTCCTCCCGTTGGGATGTTGTGGAAGTTAGGAGGGGGGGTGCCAGACCAGGTGTCATCCTCGTCACTTGAGCATGGTTCAAAATTACGAGGTTCATCCCCAAAACCCTTGAGTAGCTGAATAGTGGGCTACTTTACGATTCCCTGAATCACTCGCTCGGAGCAGGGCTGTTAAATCTCAGTGCGACGACCTCCTATAGTTTGATTCCTTTTGAAGACTCATTCGAGCATTATGATAGCAAAAAACCATTCTTCCAAATTTAAATCTTTTCTTCCACTTTTATTTCTTTTATAATTCAGTTGCATTGCACCTCATTACTTTGATCATTCTGCATAAAATGTGTTACATTTGCGTGGTGAAGGTTAGTTCGTTAAGTGAAATTTGTAGCCTATGGTCCAGCATTATCTGTTGCTGTAATTTTTAAGAACATGTCTGATGAACATATTTTTATCCTTTTATAGCTTCGGCAATTTTTATCATTGTATTAAATTTGAATTCGATGTATATAAAATTGCTTTATAAAAATTCCTGCTATCCAGTATTTCTACATTTCTACGATGCAATCTAAAGGACTGTTGGCCATGCCATTTTCTTTTATTATAATTTATGTTTGAGGAAATAACTGGATGTTTTCCTTTTTCAGAATTAACCTGTTACTATTGGCAAGGCTACAGCACCAATCCCTTGAGCAGTTACTACTGCAATCCGACACTGTACACCTTTATAACTGTCATGAATTACTTTTCGCTCACCATGGTCATGATATGGATCAACATGCATTTCTATAACTGGTATTACGGCTCGCACTGCTGCTAATTTGCAGTACCTTACGATTTTAAATGATATTTTGTCTTGTATTTTTAATATTTACTCTGTATCTTACATAAACTTTTACAATAAAATGTTTTATTGAATCATCGCATTTTTCCATTTGCTTTATTATTTTTACTTCATACCGAGACGAACACACCATATCAGAGTCAATTTATAGTTCGAGTTGAGAGGCCTTATTGAGAGCATGCATGCCATTGAGACTGATTTTTTTAAAGCTACTCTAAATTTGAGGGTTCGCATGTTTAACCCTCAGTTAGGTACTCGAATCTCCTGAGATGCATAGTAAAAATAATTTTGATGTCACATCCGCACAGGAAGAGCCCCTCCTCCTTCTATCTTTTATCACTCTCACTAGGGTTCAGTGCCAATGATACGGTGGGTCTCTTCACGTTTCGGGCGGCAGGAGCTTTTGAATATGATGGATGCAGCGCGCCCAAAAAGCAATTTTTAATGTCTTTACAATTTTTCATTAGTTCGTTTTTCTGTAACAAAGAATGTAGTTTTCAGCTTTCTACTAAAATAACTCGAAACAAGTACTTTTGCAACTTGCTTAAGATGGTTTTTCTGTTGGGAATGGAGATGCATCTGAGAGATGCCGAGCGAAAACGGTTTGAGAGTAACATTCACATGCCTCGTTCATTACGACTAAGGATTAAAGAAATATCTGATGTACAAAGCCCCGTTCAAAACGAAAAACTAAGAAGAACAACACTGAGAAGAGGAAGTACTGTTCCCCTTGTCAGGAGATCAAGAAAAAAAAGTATTAAAATTTTGTGTAAAATGCGAAAATTTCATGTGCATTGAACATTGTAAGATGATTTATGAAGAGAGCAACAAAGGATCTCAATGTAAATAGGTAGTAGAGAAAATACTTATCCCTTATCTTTGGTATGACTTTTTTTGTCTTTCAATTGAAATTTCTGATATTATATCTTAGATATTATATTACGAGTGTGTAACATGCGTATGTACCTAATGGAGCCAAGCTTGTGCCAAAATAATTTGTTGAAAGTGCATTTATTTTTTATAGACGTAATTAATTTTCTTCTCATTGAGATAGTATCCAAAGAAGGTCTAAATTTTCCTATATCTTTAATTTTTCAATATACGAATTTATGCACGGACCTACTATTTTCACTTTTGGGTGCTACATTCTTGTTTTTCCCTCCCTCCTTTTCAGAACATCTTGGCTCCTTTTGCTTAGTATCATTTAATCCTTAACGGTTATTGAAAGCTTGGGTACAACAGGTCGATAGGAACTTATATTTATTATCTATTACTTCAATAACAGTCCATTATTTTGATAGAAAGGTAATGCTATGGACAAGTTCTACTTTGTAAACAACAACATTGAGTGGAACCCTCACTTACTTCCGGTGTAATGTTAATCTATGGGAAAACATCGAAATTCAAATGAGCTTTTCAAAGTTCTAGTGCAAGTTTTTGAAACTTTTTTGGACTAGTTTTTTGGACGAGATGATCTGCAGATTTCACATTCGGAATTTTATATTATTTCTTTCAGTATCTTTTCTAAAATACCTTTTAATTTTTTAGCACAAAGCAATGGCGGTTTTGAAATTAACCGGAAGAAGAAAAGGGTACTAATGACTGCAGCGCCCCCATAGTAAGCTTTACGGTAGAACTTGTCCATAGATAATACAAAAATTTAGAGTTTCAGTAACAAACACTGCACATTATGTTAATATTTTAGAATATACCATTACCCTTAATTGCTAAATCTCATTAATAAAATGATTGAATCCTCTCCAAACGTAAGTTTGAGGTGATTCATCCAAGAGATGCTGCGCGCCTAATGGTGGAACTTCTTGACACGCGCCTAGCGGAGAGTTAATAAATGCAATGTGAATTGATGATTTTGAGTTCTCGCTTCTTATAAGCACCTCTGTATAACCTGTTCACAATAGGGATAAAACCGGCGAAGTGGTCTTGTAAATTCAAATTCGCGAATAGCGTCGCTACAAATACATAGGATTATAATAAGTTGAGCGAGTTCAGTTGTCTTAAGTTTTGCTTGGTGCAGTGCGAGAGCTTAGAGAATGAGATGCAACATATCCGATTAATCGGATATTTTTTGTTTAAAAATTACCGTTATTTGTTATCTATGAGGGAATTTTGGGGAGTATATTTTAAAAATTAAGCCCTCAAAAAAACTAAAACAAATTCACAAACTACATTACTAGCGTTTCTCTTTTTCGTGTAATTGGCGGCGAAAACCGGTTTTCGAGCCAAGCAACACACTTCATGCATTAGCTCTTTTGACAAAGAAGTTGAGTATGACAACTGAAAATCGCCAAATATGGCGGTATGTATTTAATACTGCTTTGGTTCGTTGAATAGCAAAATAACGAAGAATGACTATCAAAATTAAACTTTGTTTCAACAACACCAACCGTTAGAATATTCCCTTTGTGGCGGTATCTTCATGAGTCAGTAACAGCCTCCGGACAGAGGTGATTGAGTTTGCCAGGCTTTCTATAGTTCATTTTTACTACAATTGATCAAAATATGATCAATAAAACGGATGGAGATGATATGGTTCTCTTTTCTCTCAACTGCCAAAGTTTCCGGGCACATGTACGGGATCTCCGTGGTAATATAGTGCAAAAAGCACACATTTTGGTGTTATCAGAAACATGATTTCGCAATGAGGAAGTAGTTAATTGAAATTTTTAAACACATAACACAGTATAAACGACCAAGTATTAATCGCGGGGATGGGGTCACCATCTATCAAAGCGTGCGTGATTCACAACATAAGTTTATTGGCAATCATGATGATATTGTGAGAAGAAACACCCAGTACGCGTTAATCAAACTAAATCTATTATGAGAAACATATGTGCCGTAAAATGCACTTTATCTAACGGAAAACTCATTGTTTTC
This sequence comes from Trichonephila clavata, assembly GCA_019973975.1. Classification (NCBI taxonomy): domain Eukaryota; kingdom Metazoa; phylum Arthropoda; class Arachnida; order Araneae; family Nephilidae; genus Trichonephila; species Trichonephila clavata. The sequence goes on along the minus strand of BMAO01003686.1, from coordinate 23,565 downwards.
GTCACAGTTTATATTTCTGTCAATTAGAATGTTACCGACATTATAGATTATATCCACGAGACATTATTAACATATACAGAAACTACTAGGGAAACAGTATCATGTACTTCCACTTATACTTGGTGGCGATTTCAATATTGATTTTGATAAAAAGATGAAGGATTGTGTGTGTGTATGTGGGATTAGTCCAAATTTTAAAATCAGAGCCTAATTTGGATTTCGCTTCTGGTAGAGCACTGTGGAAGACTAGGTATAGTAACAACCATTTAATGCGAGGTTTTCACGATTGGTAAATCACGTATCTACCGACATTCACGTATCATACTTAAGTTGCCACAGTGATTAATAATAGAGAGAACAGTAATGTAATTAATACTCGGCGACATTAATAGTGAAGTAAATCAACCTTCTTAACAATGTACTCATGCACTGTGAGTCATATATATTTATGTAACATAATTGACGTATATTATATTTTATATACATATATATATATTACAGAATCACAATATGAAAAATGTGAATAGAATAAAGAAAATATATCCATGCTTTTTCAGTATTATGAGATGCGTTTATTTACCCTGCTCGCCTGCTATATAATCAAAGATAACAGTACTTAAGGAGTAAACTCAAGTCGCGCGCGTGCGTCGGAGCCGACACACGCAGTTTTTTTTTTTTGTAATATATGTAAATATAATTATGTGCTTGCTTTTTTTTTAACCTGAGGGAATGGAAGCTCTCCCAGACGGCCGGTGTACATAGTGAGTGAGTGAGTGATTTTGGGATTTATTGGCGCAAGGGACGATTTCGGCTAAATTACACCAAACATTTTTTTTAAATATTAAAACATTTGATAAAATATGTAAAAATATCAAGAGACTACAGTTTAAATAAAAGTTAAAATTTCAAATCGCATATAAAAGTCCTCTTCAAACTATAAAAGCAAACTAATTTTGGTAGGGGATTTCCCCCACCGAGTCAGACGAGATTTTCAAATAACAAATAGCATTTAAACAGCTGAATGGAAAAAAAGCAAGCTTAAAGTAAATGTTTAAGCAATCTATGTTTTATAAATAAAAATTAATTCCTATTGTTTTGTAACGTGTTGGAGTTAAGGTGTTTAAATATCTGCCACAACTATTTTGCTAATACTCCGGCAAGACGTAGTCTCTCTCACCGCTTCATATTCTATCATATCCTCGTCCGAGGGGAATCTTGTATGAGAAAACTTTTCCGCGATTTGAGCGGTGCCATTTTCATTTCTCTGTTTAGATTTATTTTGATTTTACTAATTTTTTTCTGGTAGGTTTAGAATTTGGTTTTAAATCCTGACTTGTAGAGAGCAGATGTAGAAGAGGGTTTGGAACTGGTTATTGGCGAAGCGTCTGTTTCATTCAACAAGGATAAAGGAGCTGAGGAACATGAACTATTCGATGTGATTGATGGCGATGATAGGATAGGGGCAAGCATATGATTGGTAGATGAAAGAACGGCAATAGACATAGGAATAGGTGTTGGAGACTATGACATCATAGCTGCTGTTGAAGATGTGGGCATCAAGAGGATTGCTTGAGTTGATGATGTGGAAACTGCAAAGAGACAGGAAGAAATTTTTGGTACCAGCTGAAGTAACTTTAAAGGCGAGCATATTATTTGCGTAATCTTTTAATCTGTTTGAGTAGTATCGGATATTGTTGAAGTCTTAGCAGCCTGGGCATATGTTTGTGATTTCTGCGGAAATATTAGTTAACGGGCTTCTGGATAAGATATATTTCTATTTGTTTTTGTTTCCTGAATTTGTTTCTCTATTTTCCGTTTCGGGCATAATTTGGAATCACGGATGGGGTTGTGAACAGCCAATACTCTTTGGCTCTAGAGTGCAGTCAGTGGAATAATGCCCAAAAGACGCACAATCTAGAACAAGTCCAATTTCCGCGGCAGGAAGTTTGCGAATGTCCGAGCCTATGACACTTGAAGCAGCGCAGAGGATTCGGAATGTATGGACGTATTTTACAATTAAGGTATTCAGCTTTATTCAACTTGATTGGGCAAATATTTACTAGTGTGTCCAGCTCAGATTCTTACAGAGCTACTTTCCCAGCGACTAAGAATCCTTCAGAGCGGATACCTATCAACTTCATGTGCTGACGATTTCGACCATATAGCAATGACTTTGACATTTGGGAATTGCAGAAGGCCTTGTAATAAGTACACAATACTGATCTATGTCCTGATGGAATATCCATTGAATTGCTTCGCCATTTGAACGAGAATTCACTACTAAGTTTCTTTTGCTACTCAATCGAATATGGAGGGAGTAGGTATATCCTAATTAATGGCAAGAAGCCATAGCGATACGCATCCTACAACCTGAAAATTTTAAAAATACCTCTCAGCTACCAACCGATAGACCACAAGAACTGCCTTTGTAATACACTGGAATGCATGGTCAAAGCCTGTCTCGTATATCAGCTTTACAGGAACTGAGGCATTTTTCTGTTCAAGTGGCTTTCGCTAATCAAGGTCCGCTTGCGATAATATATTCCTGGAAAGAAATCCAGAAACCCTTTTGTCCGAAGGAATCATCTTGTTTCTACTTTATTTGATATCCAGTAGGTATATGATCGTACTTGGAGCTATGGGATTCGCACTTTTTTTGTTATGGGTTTAAAGGTAAACAGCCTACTTTTATTCAAAATTTTTTAGCTGTACGCACTTTTATAGTTCGTTTGGGTTGCACTCTCTCTGCTTCTTTTACTCAAGCTGAGAGAGTACCTGAGGGGAGTATTTTGAGTGCCACCCTTTTTATATATTACCTTTCACCCATTTTATCATCAATACAGGCTTCATTATACGTGGGCGATCTAAAAATCAGGTGTGAAGCCTTAGACATAGGCCTGATTGAGAGGAAATTGCAAATTACCGGTTAAATCTGGTTAAATTATGAACTGTCACAGTATTTCTGCAAAAGAATTTCTGAGTACTTTTTTGCCGGTAACGGGATCTACATCCCAAACCTGAAATTCGCATCCGTGATACATTTTCAATAGTTCCCGACGTACGATTCCTCGGAGTAATATTCGACCACCGACTCACTTTCCTTCCGCATATTTTACACTTGCAGAAGTGTGAAAAGTCTCTTAACCACCTGAAGGTAGTCTGACACTTCTAGGGTTGCGGATCGAACATCACTATTATGAATTTATGAATCAATCGTACTGTCCCACATGGATTACTGATGTGTTGTATACCGATCCTTGAGCAAATCTGCTCTTAAGGATTTTGACCCTGACCCCCCCCCATACTACCTTGAGAATATGCTCTGGTGCGTTTCGCACATCTCCGGTGCAGAATCTGTATGTTGACTGCAACCAGCTTTCTCTGTTCCTGCAACGGAAGAAGCTGGCTCTTTCCTACCATTTTCTGTACCTTTACATCCTCTGAAAAATCCAAACCTGACGACCAGCATGAAGAGACTTTGATTCCTGGCCATCAGGATGAAGCTTCTTGTATCCGAACTCGACCTGCCTCCTATGGATTTTCAGAAAATAAACGTTTTGCACTTCTAACCTTGTAATATGCCACGTTTCCACTACGTCAACATTTTCGTAAGTCCACTCTAACACCCATCGCTTTTCAACACATCTTTGCATTCCTTCGCAGTCAGTTTAGTGGTTATTCACCCATTTTCAAAGATGACTCTAAATGAACATATTAGGTTGGCTATGGGGTCATGATTGAAAATAATATGCACGTTTGTCAGCTTGCAGGGTTTTCAATGCCGAAGTTATCGCCATTCATCGTGCACTCCAATAAATTGACTCCAAAAAGCCCCGTAAATAGTGCATCTATATTGACAGCATAGATTCTTAGAAGCATTTGAAAATTATAGCGATTGGCGCCATCCTATAGTGTGTAATATACTCGACACTTCGAGTAGACTATATGGCAAAGGTTTTGATGTAGAGTTTGCTGGTTACCAAGCCATGTTGGTATTATTGGCAACGAGAGAGCGGACAGAGTGGCTCGGTCGGCGACAACCCATCTGAAGCTAGCAGTTTCACTTTCGGACATGAAGCGTGTCATCCTGCATCGTATTGCAAGAACCTGGTAGAAATCATGGAGTCTACAATTGAATAACAAAATGCACTCTGTGAAACCTGTCATTCGAGCTTGGCAAATGCGAAGAACCGATGTCAAACTGACTCGCTTTCGCATTGGTCATAATTGTTTTATGCACAGGCATTTGTTGTTGGGTGAGTGAATATTAACGTCGCACCGATTAGAAACACGAGGGCGTTTCGCGACGGTCCGCGTAATTTTGAACCATGGTCAAGTGACGCGGACGACACCTTGAGCTGGCACCCCCTCTCTCCTAACTACCACACCACACCAACGGGAGGACGTTTGAGCTCTCGACAGATTTAACGTGCATAGCACCCCTACACGGCGGATCTTTAGTGGTACTGGGATCAAACTCATGACACGCTAGCCATGATCCGATGCCTAGACCACTTGGCCATTTGCTGTTGGGAGATGCTTCTGAATGTCCCTCATGCAAGGTCTCTTACAGTGTTCGAAACATTTCAGCATATTGTCCCGTTTTTAATCATCACCGCGCATCACTTTGTTTTCATTAATCTGTTTTAACCTTATCTGGCTTGGTGGGGAACCTCTCCCCCTCCCACACCAAAATCTATTTGCTTTTATCTTTAAAATTGGCTATTTATATTTAATTTGATATATAATGTGATTTTTAAAATGTTTTAATCAGAACTGTTAAATATATATGCAGGCTTGCATACATATAAATATGTAAATGTATATATATATTTACTGTTTTAATATTTTAAAAATATGTGTGGCGTATTATAGATAAAACTGACTTTTGCGTTATAAAACTCCACATTCACTCACTCCGTAGGTGGAACAGAAAAACTCCGTCCTGGAGTTGCACAGGACTTCCTGAACACTATCAACACTGAACCTGGCTTCTTGCAAGTTCTGGCTGTTTCCGAAAATGAAAAAGCTATTGAAAGGATTCCGTTTTCAGAGAAGGGATGAGATAAGGCAGAACGCGACGGTGGAGTTGCGAACACCCTTCCCAAAAAAAAATACTTCCAGAAATGTTTTCAGTAGTAGAAGGAATGCTATGCTTAGAGTGTGTGAAGGCGCAAGGGGCCTACTTTGAATTTTATTAGTAACTGAGATATCTTTTCTGGCCAATGGTCGGATACTTTTTGAACAGACTTTATATGTATTTTTATAATTTTATTACTCTAACAAATGTTTGGTGCAGTATAGCCAAAATTGGCTCGTGCCATAAAACTCCACTCTCACTCACCCAGTTTGGAACGAACTAATGATCTTCCCATTCTAATAATCCGCAGCACAGATCTTCCCAACGAGTGCTTGAGAGTATCTTTAAAATATTGAAAGCCCTGCAACATCTGCTTTTAAGATTTTGTATATGAAAGTGAAAGAATAGCTTCTTATCAAAAATCACGCCAAGAGACCGTGCTTGCTGAACAATATGAATGGAAGATTCCTCCAGCCAGAGTTCGGGATCTGGAAAAAGTCCCCCTTAAGGCCAAAGGAAACATATGTTTTCTCGGGGGAGGCCATAAAACTATTTCGCTGGGCACATCGATTCATTTTATTTATTATTATTTTTAGCTGACGATCAGCAGGTGTCAAGGAATGATGAATAAGATATTTGAATGTCAACTGCATACAAAGAGCATTGGATGCTATGTGACTGATGTGATGAGCGACTCTCCATCATGATTTATTATGAATAGAGCAGAACATTTAAACTACAACCCTGAGTAACAACTTATTCTTGGGTGAAAAAGAGCAAAGGTGCACCTCGAAAGTGCGATGGTCCAAATAGTTTTGGAGAAAAAATTGCGTCTTAAGTTCATGTTATTTAATTCCTGAAGGATACCATGTCTCCAGGTAATATAGTAGTTTTAATATAAAAAATACTGACAATAGTGATGAAGTGTCGAAAGAAAGCCCTTCTTACAGCGATTTCAAGCCGCAAGAGTTTGTGAAAAAGCGAAACTTACGAAAACTGCTCTGAAATGGTGAAGGAAGGCCTTGGACTAAAAAATAAAAGCAATTATCTCGCACTGATAATACGCTCAAAGAGTTTACAAAGGCAGCTCATTAAGGGGAAAAAATGGTAATTGCTAAGTGAGGTGGTAATGAGCAAGTCTGCAACGGCCCATTAGCCGCTAGCAGTTCCGCTGTCGAACGCGTCATCCTGCAATAATGGAGTTCAACAGTTCAAGGAGTACTTCAACAGCCTGGCAGAAATCATGGAGTCTGCAATTGGATAACAAACGGGACTCTGTGTAGCCTTTTATAGGAGCCTGGTCTGTGATGCCAGTGCAAAGAGCTGATGTCAAAGTGACTCGCCTTCGCGACGTTCAACACTCGTTATACGCACAGGCATTTGTTGCTGGAATATGCTCCGGAATATCCTTCATAGAAGGTCTCGTACACTGTTCCGTCACAGTTAAGTAGTGTTGTACGCTTGAAATCCACTAATCTGAAGTAATCCCAAGCAGTGACGTCATCTTGCATATTTTATTTATTTCTGATAATAATGATGTTTAAAAATTATTATGTCTTGTTGTGAGGGGCAACAGATTAATTTTGTGGACAAACGAATAATGAAGGGATAGAATAAGAAAAATGACGCTGTTGTTTTAAATGTTCATTTATTTCGGTTTTAATGTTTAATTATTTAACAAGTAGATTATCCCGTTTTTATAATGATCATAGCTCCAATTTTTCAATCTGTTTTAACCATATCTGATTTCCTCCATCAAAACCAATCTGTTTTCCTTTTAAAAATTGGATTTTAATATTTGATTTGAGTTACAATGTTAGAGTTTTTATCAGAACTTTTATAATTATGCATGCGCTCATGCTTATATATAAACTAGCCGTTCCCGCCCGCTTCGCTGGGTATTTCATGTTTTATAAATTTTTACTGCTTATATATATGTATAAATTATTGATATCTAAGTCCTAGCACATTAAGAATTCGATTGTATTGGAAAATATACTTATACCTGTAACTGCCACCTGTTGATAAAAAAAAAAAGGGCAGAACTAATCTAATTTGTATTTTCTAAAAATCTCTAAAATTGTGAAGTATAGAATGATGTTTGCTCTTTCGTAACCCAAAAACCAAGTGGATTCCCGCAAAACCAATTTTCGGTGGATCTCTACTCCGTAAATTGAACATGCAAGCCAAATTTCAAGTCTAAATCTAACAGAAAAAAACAAAAGTTTTACTATCAATATCCCCGTATTCCCGTTGAGAGCCGTTTTCCAAAATAACCGCTCTCAGCGGATTTCAATTCAACTAAAGAAAAATGCAAACCAAATTTCATTATTATAGTCCTTGTAGCTCGAAAAAAGGAATTTTTTTTGTCAATACGTACCTGCACCCCCCCCCAGAACTTGATTTGTGCTTAAAATACATTCTTAGTGGATCCCTATTCAACAAAAGAAACATGCTTAACAAATTCCAAGTATATGGGTCTAACAATTAAAAACAGGAATTTTTTTCTGTAACTCCTCTTGACCTCTCGCAACCATCCTTGGGGGTCAATTTTTGTTTTACTCTTTGTTAGAGGAACTCTATTCCACGAAAGGAACATGCCTACCAATTTTCAAGCAGGATGATCAAATAGTTTAAAAATGGAAATATTTATCGATTACGCCTCTTAATCTCCCGAAATTAAACTTGGTAGTTGATATTCGCTAAACCCATTTTGTAGCGGTTCTCTACTTTAGGAAAGGAATCTGCTTATCAAATTTCAAGACTGTACGTCTAATAATTTAAAAATGGGGATAATTATCTATAACGCCACTTGAGCCCCCGCAACGCCACTTCTGGGTCCGTTTTCACAAAACCCATTTTGTAGGGGAATTGCACACTATGAAAGGAATCTGCTTAGCAAAATTTGAAGACTGTGCATCCAATAAATTAAAAATGCAAAAAAAAAATATCAATAAGACCCTTTGAACCCCCGCAACGCCACCTAGGGGTCGATTTTCACAAAACACATTTTGTAGTGTATCTCTATCCTATGAGAGGAATCTGCTTACCAAATTTCAAGACTATGCGTCTAATAGTTTAAAAATAGAAATCATTATTTTTATGTGCCCTTAACCCCCCGCAACACCCCTTAGGGGTCAATTTCCCCCAAACCCATTTTGTAGCGGATATTTATTCCATGAAAGAAACATTCCTACCAATTTTCAAGCAGGTAAGTCAAGTAGTTTAAAAACGAAAATATTTATCTATTACGCCACTTAATCCCCCGCAATGCCACTTAGAGGTCTGTTCTCACAAAACCTTCTTATAGCTGATCTCTACTCTATGAAAGAAATCTATTTATCAAATATAAAGACTGTGCGTCTAATAGTTTAAAAATGGAAATAATTATCTATAACGCCCCTAAGTCCCACAACGCCACTTGTGGGGGCAATTTTCACGAAACCCATTTTGTAGCGTATCTCTACCCTTTGAGAGGAATCTGCTTACTAAGTTTGAAGACTGTACGTCTAATAACTTAAAAATCGGAATTTATAACGCCCCTGAAACCCCCCGCCCCCGTAACACCCCATGGGGATCAATTTTCCCAAAACCCCTTTTGTAGCGGATATTTAATCCATGAAAGAAACTTACCTACCGATTTTCAAGCAGGTAGGTGAAGTAGTTTAAAAACGGATATATTTATCTATTACGTCCCTTAGTCCCCAGCAACGCCAGTTAGAAGTCTGTTTTCACAAAACCCGTTTTGTAACTGATCATTATTCAACGAAAGGAATTCTATTTATCAAATTTAAAGACAGTGCGTCAAATAGTTTAAAAATGGAACTAATTATCTATAACGCCCCCTAAGCCCCTGCAACGCCATTTGGGGGTCGATTTTCAGCAAACTCATTTTGTAGCGGATCTCTACTCTCTGAAAGAAATCCGCTTACCCAATTTCAAGATTGTACATCGAGTAGTTTAAACATGGAAACAATTATTTATAACGCCCCTTAACCCCCCGTAACGCCCTTTACGTTTCGAATTTCGGAAAATCCGTTCTTAGCTGATGTCTACTCTATGAAAGGAATATGTCTACCAAATTTCAAGTCTGTAGGTTGAATGGTTCCAGAGATATCGTGATTAGTCAGTCAGTCAGTCAGTGAGTCGCTTTTCTCCTTTATATATATAGATATATATATACATGCATGCATATATTTTTATATGTAATTTTAATATTTTAACAAGTGTTTGGAGCAATATATTCAAAATTGGCTCTTGAGCCATAAAACTGCACGCGCACATTCACTCGCTATAAGCGAGATAGCGTCTTTTAGGGTCAAATCTTTAATAAAATTAGGTGAAAGAGATGGCCTAAAATAGAATAAGTTCAGAATCACATGCGAATCGGATCGTTAGTTCTAAATTTATTTGAGAACAACTTTTTTAGGTTTTAAGCCAGATTATTAACACAAAGAATTCACAAGACATTGGCGTGAAAAGAAAAAATACAACATTGTTAAACAGACAACGATGAAATCGAAGACTAAAACTGTGTTCTTGTCAAGGTTTTTAGATATTTTGTCACACAGTTTTTAGCCAGAATTGGCTCTTTTGCCATAAGCCTATACGCTCACTCACTCAACCATGGATTTGGGGGTAGTAAGTCTTGTTAAAGGTGATGGAAGGACAAACTCCAAGACCTACTGTGGACAGACAATTTTTACCTATTCACCTGCTTCTATTTCAATATGGCAGGAAACTTTGGAAATAAAAAAAGGAATTTAAACTTTTCATTTGTCAAAAAATAAATAAGACTTTTTCGGAATTAAATTGTGCTAACAATTATTACTAAAATGAAAACTGCTTAATAATTTTAGCATTTGAATTATTCATTTTTGATAACACACCAAATGAAAATGATGAGCCCTGTTATCTTGAAATTACAAAATGCTATGCAAAATCAACTCACAATCAAAAAATACTTTGTCTTCATGTAAATATCTATAATAAAAGACGAAATTTTCCATATTGGAGCACAGAGTGAAAAGTAGGCAGATTTGTTAACAAAGATGATATTCAAGATTACCTGAATTAGAAATTCTCTAAGTATTTATCGAATACATTTTCAGTTGGATCCATTAAGACAGTAAAGATTGCAACTATCTGAATGGGATTACAGGTCTCCAACATTTCTTTTATAATCTTCTTTACTAATTTAGAAGCACACACATTAGACTTTACTGAGATGAATAAAAAAAAGTTTCATACAATATATAAATATATATATCTTAACAATTGTATTTTGAAGATCTAGTCATTTTGGAACACACACAGTCTTATAAACTTACTGTAACGTTACTTAAATAAGGAGGTTAGAAACAACATATCATAAAAGATGTAATTAAGTTAATTAACCCTTTATTATTCTACTGTAACTTTTAAGCAAATAACACCAGATCTACACCCATGTCTTTTTAGACAATTAAAACAATATTATAACAGAATATGTACCTTTTACAAAAATTTCTGAAAATCTATATCATAAATTTCTTTTAATGACATTCTATAATCACCAAAGTATTGCATAATTTTATATGTAATGTAACCAACAAAAAAAGTTAATCATACAAATTTTATTTCTGAGACAATTAAAAATTTCCCAATAATAATCATCTTTCTTCTTCAGCCACAAAATTTCTCTATAAATTTAATGTTTCAGTTCAATAATAAATAAATATTAAAATTATTGGAACATTATTCAAAGTATTTTCATCTATTAAATTTTAACTATTAAATATAAACAAAAGCAAAACAAAAGAGAAAAACAAAGGAGAAAGAAATATTTTCAAGAGATAATTTTCAAAGATGTATTGAATATTTTTAACAAAGAAATAAAATCAAATACAGTAATATCCCGAATGTACACGATAGGTGGTACTGGGTGATAACTGCATAAGTTGGGGTATAATTTTGCATATAAATTATTTTAGTTGGGATCAGAGATGAAAGAAAACAATAATCTAAGAAAAAATGTTTAGTAAAATCTTAGACACCCAAACACAAATAGAAGTTACTTTGATATAGGTTTCATAAAATCTAACAAATTAGTCTGCCTGCTCAAAGAGTTTTTTCATCCTTGCAAAATTTCCTTGTAGCATGCTAACAAATTTTTTATTCCTTGTTTTGTTGAAAAAATATGCTCATCATTTGAGTCGATATTTTCTGAAATCTGCAACCCTTTTTCAATTAAATTGAGGTTTTCTTACAAATTCCCAACCATCATTCGATTTTCTGATTGAACTGGGTTTAAAGGCTGAGTTCTTCAATGTCACTCTTGCTCATGCATTTCTATAAGCTCATCAATTGTCAGTTCTTGACTGTAGGATACGATCCATACATAAGAAATAAGTAACACAATATAAAACATTACGGCTAAGGGATGATTCTGCATGATACAAAGAAAGTGGGGAGTGAGTAATAGAGTTGTGCAGCACTCAAACAAAAGGCAAATCAATGAGATTTGAGAATCATGTGACTCCAAGTTCGCATAAGAGTCGAGGTATTGCTGTATATATATATTACTCAAGCCTAGTGGAATAAAATCCCTTATATTGTCAAACTAACTTAACACAGAGTATGTCATCTATTGTTTCTACAAGCATAAATATGTTTCTAGATTAAAATAGATGTTTGTGAGCAAAAAAATTATGGGAAATGAAACTATTTTCCAGACAATATGTAAAAAAGAATTTATATTTTGCTAAAACTATATTACAAATAATTCTGAATAATGAATAAAATACTTCCTCTCAGAAATGAACAAAACATAATAAATTAAAAATAATCCATTTTCTCATGAGGAAATGCACCTGAATGACAATGCAATGAACACATAAAATCACAGAGATTCCTTAGAGGCTGGACAGAGAAGAGAATGAGATTTTTCAGGACTACAGATGTTGTGGGGGGGGGGCAGAAAAGGGAAAAGAGAAATTAGGGACAGTTTGAGAATAAATTCTCTCTGAGGCTAGAATTGCAGGAAGAGAAAGGCTCTCTTGGATCCTTGTAAGGCGGCCTTAGAGGCTGGATTTCCGTTGAGGACCAGAGGCAGGTGACGAATCAAAACTGCCCCGAATAGAGGCCTGCAATGCAATTGGTGTCAGCCATTCCCGTGGTAGGCACTGTTGCAGGAAAGGAATACAGGAGCTGAAGTAGGCCAGGCGGTTCACCCAGGAGGGGATCTCTGAGCCACACAATATCTGTAAGAAAAGTGTTCACTAAAGACACCTAAGAGAGTTTTCAACACCGATTTCTATCTTTAATCCTTTCTTTGACATGGTCAATAACTATTTACTTGACTCATTATGTGATGCAGTTAGTATTGAAAAATATATTTACTGTTATATCATTTTGATCTGAATTTGAAAATCAATTTTTCTTTCATGATAAAAAAGAAAAATTAAGGTAATTTTAATAAACAAAGCAGGTAACTTAAGAAATATTTATAAAATCACACACATAAAAAATTTATTTTTGTCAACCTAAAATATAATATTAATACTGATAGCTCTCATCAAAACAAATCTTAATTTCTTTAAAAGCTTAACATATTTAAATATTTCACTATATATATTTTTTTAAGCAATATGTCTATGTATAATGAACATATGCTTTTATGATCACAAATAATAATGGTAGGGGTCGATAGCTCTAATTAAGACCACAAAAGGTGTGGTAGTTCTATAATGTATTGAACTGGTTATGAGCAGACTTTGAGTTATGTATAACTTATCTACTCAAGCAAAGAGAGCGCGGACTGTATACTTTAAATAATTGATGGTTTATTGAGCGACGTTTGGTACGTCCGCTCCTTGGGTTGGTTACATGCGTACTGACAAAAATGTAAACAAAGAGGACTACTAGCGCCCTCTGCACATGCGGGTCGTAACAAATAACTATGACATAAAATTAACATTTCCCTCTGTATTCAAGTATTATTAATATAGGTTTCCATCTCTATAATCATAATAGAACTAAAAAAAATTTTGAATAAAAAGAACTGTACTACAAAGTAATTTATTTTTTTAATACTTCACTGATTTTTGTTATAGTTATTAACCACTTAGAATCCCTATTTAAAAGCCTGAAATGGGTAAAAACTCCTCAATGTTTTCTCTCTTTTAATTTATAAGAAGTTTTATAGAAGACAATGTTATTAAATGAAAACCATGAAAAAATCATAGAAAAAACAAAATTCACATTATAATGTTCATGGTTACTTTATCCAAAAAATAAACATGATTCTATAGACATCTTTTTAAATAAAAATTAAATTAAATCACATTTAATTAACAGTTTACTTTTGTGCAATATACGAAAAAAATTACTGTACACATGGGAAATAATTAAAAACCATTTTTTTATACATTGCTTGCTTGTTTCCCACACAGAAATTTTGGAATTATCGTGGTCTAAAAAAAAGTAAAAATTTCATAATATTGAACTGTGGAGTAAAGCTAAGGGCTATTGGTGACAGACCTCAACATTTTCACCCTTAATTAAGTGACAAGGACAACACCTGAACTCGCCCCCTCCCTCTACAAACTCCCACACCACACCAACATGATAACTTTGAGCCAAGACAGATTTAATGTGCCCCTCCACACTAGGGTTTCCATTGGCACCAATCAAATCTGGCAGGATGACTTGGAGGGAGATTGATTGTATTCACAGCATATCTGCACTCAAATAAACGTTTTCTGCATTGGATGATGAACTGCTAACTTCACTGTCTGATTTCCACCACATTTGTGCAATTACTCTCTAAATTCATTATAACTCCTTTTTTAAAAGAATATAAAAGTAACAAAAACTTGAAGAAGGCAAGTAATATTTTGCTAAATAAATGTTCACAATGTTCTTGACTAATGGTGAACACATTACACTCACTCAGCATTTTCTTTGCTTGGACATAGTCCCAGCCCTTACACTATAATTTTATATGCGCTAGGATTAAAAATGATAACCAAAAATGCACACCTATAATATGACATAGAGGCGGATTTTTCTCCCCACTAAAGTTGGTCAATGTAGCTCATACCTGTGTATTAACTGTTTAATATGTATTGTAAGAATAATCATCTATACTAGTTTCATGAATTAGCATTTGTATTCATTTGAGGAAGAAATTGAATTCTACTTTATCCTTCATTTAAATTATTTTAAACAAATATTTTCTAATTCCCTTGTTATTTTAAGTAATCAAGTTTCATTAAAAAATCTCAATCTTACAAACAATGTTGTTTATTTTCAATTGTATTGAAAAGCAAAGTTATCCATAAATAATAATTGTTTCAAATACCTCAGGTAATATACTTTCAAATACTAAAAATCTAAATTTTCCAAATTAAAACAAAAAATTAAAATACAAGATAATATTGTATGAATTTTATTCATTCTTGACAGTGATTTTTTTTCAACCAACCAATAATCAAGGAATGTTTTTGGTGACGTGTTCCCTCTGTATTGATACTATTGCTAAAATAAAGCTATTGTGTCCTTAATTTGATGTGATTTTTTTATTAATGTTGCATTCTAAAGCATCTTAATGATTTTAACAACCAACTTTGTATTTTAAGCCTAGGAAAAATTACAAGGACCACACCTAGTTGGCTCCTCACTTTTCAAATTTCTGCATCATGCCAATGAGAGGACTTTGGGCCATGACAGATTTAACATGCATCAGCTCTTGTACAAGGCAGATCTTCAGAAAAGCTCCAGGACTTAAACCCATAACTCAACAACAACCATCAGTTCATGAGCATGATAATTCAGCAATTATGGCCCTACTATTATTCACAAAGAGTAAAATTAAGGACCACCATATGATGCAGTTTCAACTATCCAAGGAGTACTATATAGCATACACTATTAAAAAAGTACAGGAAGGAATGGCTAGCACACTTCAAATTGCACAATGTAGTGGCGAACAACATCACAAGTTCACCTATAAGATTTAGTTAATATGAATTTTTTATTTTTGAAAATTGTCAATAGTTACAAATTAAATTTTTTTTTTTTTAACATTCTTCATCAATACAAAATTCTCTTTTTATAAAAGTACCAAAATTTGAACAATTTATAAAGTTTCTTCTAAACTTTTGATTGTTTCCAAAATAAAAAACTAATTTAAATTTATATTTTATCACATTATTAGTTTTCCATAAATTATTATTTGTTTAATATCATCACAACCATGGATGGTTTATTTTAGCATTTAATGCAACAGTTAATTTGAACTGCCTACAACTTTTGAATTATATTTAAAACTCATGAAATTCATTAATTCTTTCAAACATCAAGTCAATAAAGCCACTATAACTATTGAAAAACTTCATTTTTAAAATTTTGTGCAAGTAAAATCCAACACAGTATTTTGAACTAAAGTAGCATGAACCAATTCACTAGTTTATAAAATAATAATAATAAAAGAATAAATCCCTTCAAATTTTAAATAAGGAACAAAATAAAAATTAGAGGCTGTGTTCAAATATTTATATAAGAGAAAAGAAGATTGTATAGTGAAAATAGGCAAATGCTGTATTTATTCAAATCTATGCTGTCATCAATTCTAAGCCGCACCCCAAATTCTCAACAAATTTTTGTGAAAAAGGAAAAATAGAGTAAAATGGTTTATGGGCATCCAATCTTACAAAATTAGGATAAATTTAAAATGAGAACTAAGTGAAAAATTAATTATTTTACCAATATTATAAACTTTTAAATACATACATGAACCTTTAATTTCTCTTATTGCTTCATCCAATGAATCCCCCCCCCTTTGATTCTAAGCCACACCCAATTTTCAGTAGCATTAACAATGGGAAAAAAGTATGGCTTAGATTTGAGTAAATACAGAAATATGGAAAAAGAGAGAATTTATATTCATCAAGTCCAAATTAAATAAGGAGGACTAAGAAACCTTTAAAACAAAATATAGTTTTATACCTTAGTGAAGCTCTCAGAAAAATTATTACAATTCTTGCTCATTAGATGATAGCAATCCCCTTTAAATTCTTTTCCTAATTCTTCAACCACCCGCCGAACTTCTGGTTCAGTAAAATCTGTGTAGCCTAAAAGCACAGCTTCCCTTTAAAACAGAAAAATGTAATTCACATTTGAACAGAAAAATACATGTTGCAAATTCACACAATATATGTAATGGTTTTAATTACCATTCTTCAATCATAAAGACAGAAATTTTGCATCAGTCAATTTTTTACTTAAAAAAAGTTAATAAACTATACCTAAACCTGAAATGGTCCCCTAAATCAGCAGCATCTCTTGGATGAATCTCAAAAATTCCGGAAAAGTTGAAAGGATGTCCACCATAAGCATATTCTGAAATTCAGAATTGATCAATACAGCACTGAAATAAGAACAGTATATTTTTCATCAAACTGATGAAATTATCCATTCAAACTTATTCACATGCAAAAAAATAATTGGACAGTTCTATACATTACAATTAATTACAATCTCATTAAAACAGATTTTTATACGCTAATGTTAGATAATAATTATGGTAAATTTTTACGTCTATATTATACTCTTTTTCAATTAATACAAAAACTATAATATATAACTATAATAAAAACTATAATGACTATAAATGATACATTTCATATTAATTTGTTAAGCCTTATGTTTACGTAAAACAAAAATATTTATGCCAAAAATTAAAATATCTTCATTATTCAAACTAAATCTATGAAATTTTAACTTATTTTAACTTGGGAATACACACCATTGTTTAAAAACATCACAACACTTACCAGTACCATACACTTCAACTCCAGAATGAAAAACACCAATGCCTAGTGGAGAAGTGTAATCATTGATCCAATACTGAAAAACAAACATCTATTTAATCAGGGAGCAAAATATGAGATAAATGAACACTACAAAAGATTTTCAGTACTTACATATTAGTGTCATCGGAATGAAAATTGCGCCACAAAAATAATTTTTCTTCAAATATTCGTTTTTATATCATGGCACAAGTTTTGCTGCGATGACACTTATATGTATGTACCAGATTTACAAGAAATAATATTTTAAGGAGAAAGATGACACTAAGGAATATTATACACACACACACAAATAAAAATTTAGCTTAGCTTTATCTTTTTAAATTTTTGTCTTGATTATATATTTCTGACCCCACTTTGATAAGGATTTGAATACTTATGTATCAAAAACATTACTAAATGCTGTGATATGTAGCCAATAATGAAAAAAAAAGTTATGTGTCCATCAAATTAATTTTGTTTTTGTATGTTGGCTTATTTTTCTCTCATATTTCTTGCAAAAAAATTATTAAAATTCAAGACATACCTTCTGAGAAAGAGAACTTAATAGATTACTTCCAGCATTACAGGATAATTCCATCAAAGAAAGAGGATGTTAGATATTTTGTTTATTTACAATTTAACCAATTTTTAAAAAATAAAATATTGAATTTGAAGTGTGATTTTTAATTACATTTTTGTGTAAATTTTTCGAATTCATCACCAATTTATTGATTGACAGACTTATAAGTACCCTGATTTGAAGCTGTTTCGGCTATTTTAGAAATTTTTTTACCTGAAAAATTTTCTCTATCTTGCTACTAAATATCTGTATGCAGATTGTTTGCTATTAAACTCTATGTACTGGTTTTAACATTGCAGGAGATACGGAACTGCCACAGTTATCACCAGGACAAAATACTCAGCCCTGAACATCACCCCCCCCCCACTTCAAAATTGTGATTTCATATATTCAAGAAAGAAATCAAAACATTAAGACAAACCGTAACTTTCTGCCATAATGGAGATAAATTTAGTAATTGTTAAGTTTAATTTTCAAGTCTAACAGATGTTATTGTTCACATGGATAATTAAACAAATGTGCAGGTGATACGAAGAAAATTTTTAATAATAATATTTTATGCGAAATATTCCTCAAAGGTACTAAAAGTAATGTATTCTTCTCCCATATAATTTCTTTTTCAAAAGAATATCATTTTAAAACGTGTAATTATGGTCACTGTAATTTTAATCAAATTCAAAATAATAACTACATGATCTTACCATATCATAGACATTTAAAATGACGGGTTCACGCGCCATATTAAAATATTTTTCTTCAAAAGGCCAACAATGTGTGGTAGGTTAAAATCAAAGTCATTCTAAATTAATATTTAAATTTGGCTAGCTCAACATCCTTTAAGTGAAGATTTGAGAAAAGAAAAAATATCTTTAAAAATAAAGTTGAAACTATGTAACCACAAGGCCATCAAAAGAAACAAAATTAAATCATAGCAATCACAAACTGTAAAAACAATTATTTCACGATTGATTTACGCATCCGGAAAAGAAAACAAAAACAGGGAAGCAAGATGATAAACATGCCAGATTTCAAACTCGAGTTATTTTAAATCTATCATCAAGCCCATGAATACCTGTACTCATACTTATAAAAATATTTATGTTATATTGTAAACCGAACTCTCATTAATACACAAATATAAAATAAGTCCTTTTGGGAAATAAATAAGCTTTTAAAAAGTAAAATTCAGCCTGCCCCGAAAATGGGTGATATTTTAAAATTATACTCAGGAAAACTTTCCTAGTCACTTAGGGCTTAATACGTTCTTTCAAGTCCCCGGAAGATGTCCCATTAATGGATTCATTTGAATCAATTATACAGAACACGTGCAGATGGCAGTATTACGGATTATAATAAATGGAGGAAACTCGCCGCTCGCAAGTGTTGGAACAACACCTCTAGGTACTAGACTTTGGAGCTTATTTCTGACGTCACAACTACAGTCTGTCGATAAAATAGTTGAGCACCGTGACCCTTTCAAAAAATGATTGCAAAAGGAAAACGACCTTTTTTTGAAAGGATCCTCGGATCTTTTTGTAAGAATCTTGTCCCCTGTTTAAGTACCAACGGCACTCTTTTTGTAGAATCCCCATTGACAGTCTCCATCCCACGGCTCTTTTTGTAGAATCCTATATCCACCTCCCCTCGCGTTGTGTTTCAGGTCCAACGGCTCTTTTTGTAGGATCCTCTTTTCACCTACTCCCCCGTTGTCTTTAAGGTCTAAAATCCAACATGATACGAATCTATTTGAACAAATCCTGTTAGCCAACCCGAGTTGAGAGTCTCCATATCACGGCTCTATTTCAAGTCTGATAGATAAAAGGAACAAACAAGGCCGGACGTGTAATGCACAATTTCGTTGGAAGCACCTATTCCTACTTTTTACAGCCTTGGAATTCAAATTCCTCTGTTTTGGGGTTGCTATATTTGGCTCTCTATGAATTATTGGCTACTTTCAACATAATTAGAAAAAAAAGTGCAATGTATTGTATTTTTTGGATATGCTGTGTTGAGTATGTGTGCATCTAATAACCTATTATAAATATTGTGCGTTTATTGTTTATAACTTTACTACTGAACAATTTCAATGTTTTTTCAATTTTTGTTTGAATTTTAAGATATAAATAGGTTTTCATTGTTTATTTGTTGTATACAAGTTCACACACATTAGAAATATGGTATGTTTATAAAATAAGAATTACGATCAAATTTTTAAAAATATTAAGTGAAACTGGAAAAAAAAAATGTACAACTGTAACTATATTGTAGACTTAAAATAGAAGAGTAAAATATTTTAGTTTATTGATATATTTTTGATTATTTGCAATTTTTAGTAAATTTTTATTAATCCTTATAACATTTGAATCAGGTTTAGCAAATTTTTTCTAAACAGACACTTGAGGATTATTGTTACAAAATCCTTTTAACTTTTGCAGCTGAAATTAAATCATATTTTCATTTAGAGCAATATTCTTATATATATATATATATAGTATAATAAAATGAAAAAAATAATAAGACAAAATTATACTACCCACAAAGCTAAATGATAGAAAACAGATTCTAAGAAACATAACTAGAAAAATATTGATATATAATGTAATAATTATATATATATATTATTCATAAAGAAAGAAAATTGTGTTTTATATTTATCTATATCATATTGACTGTTATAAAATGGTAGGAATTAGATGCATTGCCTTTTAAATACTGTTTAGAATTAAAATTATTTTCAGCTTATGCTAAACAAAAATTGACTTGAATTCCATATAATTTTTCAGTTAAAAAACAGTCCAAAATTATGTTTATATTGTGATTTAGCTAATATATAAAGGGTATAATTTATTTTTCAGAGTTCTGTTCTTACTTTGCTGAAAATTCATTATAACCATTGTTCACAATAAGATTCATATTTCAACTATGCTTAAAACGTGTGATTAAACTTAAAATTCTGTAGTATAAAACTGAAAACAGTTTTAAAAAATTATTAAAAAGTATAGTAATATAATCATTTCGATCATCAGTAGTATTGATGTACTTTTTTTTTAAAAAAATTTTTAAGTAAATTTTATGAAACAGTATTATTATTATTATTTTTTTTAGCTATATTGAGTAGAGATAATTTTAAAATAAGTTTTCAGTACTTCAAAATTAATTATTAATGGCAGGAAAATAATGATAAATTTTCAAAATACCTTAATGTATATTTTGCCTGGAACACATATTCCAGTAAAAACAAGGTTTTGATATAGGTTTTGAAAATTTTTTTTTTTTTCTTAAAGAATTCTTTTTTTAAAAAAATAAGATTTCTAATAATAAGAATATATTATCATTATTACATGACAGTGGCTGTTTTCTTTCATTGAATTATAATTTCTTGAAATAAAAATTTGATGTATTGAGATATACAAATTAAATATTTGTTTTAAAAAATGAGATTGGTTTTTCCTGAAAATTGTACTTTAATGAAAAAAAATGTATAAGTTTTTCTTCCTCCTTTTTTTTAATTTGGGGGTTGTTAAAAAGAAGGATTAATACATTTTTTCTTTCTCGTGTTTAATTCCTTTAATAATTTCCTTTGAACTTGATTGTACATTATCCCAAATTTCCCGTTACTGTTCCGAATGTTCAGTGCTTGCTTCAATTCTGTACCAAAAGTTTATAAACAAATATTCAGTTTTTCAATTCTGATGTATTGCTATCTTATTCATTTTCGAAGTGACCTCAGGATGAGAGGTATTATATGTTTTACAAAAAATAGCACTTTATTTTTTTGTTATATGAAATTTCTTAAAAAAGCAGTGATATATAACACTTAAGGGACTGTAAATTTTGTAATAAAACGGTGATTAATAAATCAGAAGGTTAAAACACTTCTACTATAAAACAGAACATACACAAAACATTTCAGTTAATTTTTTTCAAAATTTTTTGAGCAATTTTTTGCTGGCTCCGTTTGAGCATTTAAAAAAACACATTTCGAGTAAAACGCGTTTTAAAGTATGACATATCTTGCTCAATGTAATGGCATCTTCTCTTACTAAAACACTTATAGTTTTTGTTCTAGTGAACAGAAAATAATAAATTTGGTATTTTTATAAAGCTAAAAAGATGACCTATAAAATAAAATCATAAAAAAATTGTCAATTTTAAGGAAATTCATAATTTTAGGGTAGTCAGATACCATTCACACTTCTAAATTAAGAACAAGTTTAAAAATTACCAGTGATTCATGTAGGCTTGTCATATACAGAATTTAATATTTATCTTGATAGTTTGTACAGTTTATGATTAAAATTGTGTATTGTAGCTTTAACGTCAAAGAGCATTTTTATTACACTCAATACAATTTTATTGTGTGAAAGGGGCGCGATGAAAATTATGATTGAAAATTGGGTCGCAAGCATTAAAAGTTGTAAAAGCACTGTCTTAGTAGCATCATTAAAGAAATAATTGATTTAGCTTCAACTGATTAAAATTTAAACGCAAGTGAGTAAGTAAAGGACCACTAATATTAAACAGGTTTTTTTTTTCGAAATTTTTAATTGTAATGTTTTTTTCTCCTATGTCGTTATCAATTTTTGCCTTTAGTCCAAAAAGAGATTAATTTCATTAAAAAAATTTAAACTTTTAATTTGGGTAAAGAATTTTTGTCTCTGTGTATATGATAAAGTTGAAAATAAAAAATCAAGATAGTAATAGCATCTGCAAAATAAAGATAGTGTGACATATTTATTTATTATAAATTAAGTTAATTCTTTGTATTCGAATTTCTAATAATTTCTTTCATTAGAATATTTATTTATTCCTTCGAAATATTTCTTTCTACATGTTTCGTTAATATCTACATTTGAAAATTATTTATCAAAATATTTGGGAGATTTCGTAGAAGATCAGAGGTAGATTTTAAAATGTATGTTTGCCTCACAAAATTATACTAAGTTTGCAAGGAGTATGGATGAAAATATATTTAAACACTTTTTATTACTTTAAACCGTTTTCAGTTTTATTAATGCACATGGCATGCATTTTTAATTTTTAATGTAATTACATACGTTTAAAAATCTAAAAATGTTTGAGTCGATGCTGAATCGGAAATGGATGAAATAAAAAACGGTATTCCCCTTATTTTATATAATATTTAAAAGCAACTTGTTTTTAGATTTTTTGAAATTTTGATGTATTTCCGTTAGTGGAAAAACCTAATTACTACGTTTAGGGTGACAATTTTGCACAAAACAGATTATTTTGCTTAGACTAGCATTTGGCAAACTGCTGTTCTTCTAGATTCTGCTTTTACATACAATTAAAAATTATGTCTGCTGAAAAGAGTTATTATTTACCTTTAAAATTTATAAATATCTTTTGGGATAAAAAACACATATTTAAATGCACAGTTAAATATTTGACTGTCTTACTGACATAATTCATAGTTAAATATGTATTTGATTTATCTTTTTTGCTATTTCCAGTTATAAGTTTGTGTTTAGTATTGAGATTCTGTATTTTTTTTATTTAATGTTTCTGATTTTCTACTATGTACTTTAAATGCCAATTTTCTTTTTTGTTAAACCTTCGAGGTTCGAGTCCGCAGTATATGTTAAAATCATGAAAATTGATATATTTATACCATCTTCTGTAACTTTCTCCCCATCTCGGACTGTGGTCACAATGGACATTCCGGACACCCATAGCATGTCCGGTGTCAGCTAACCGAAGGGGGACAGAGGTAATAAAATATTTTGGAAGATAGCGAACCTCAGGAGATGTTTTATTTTTTACTCTTGAGTAGAGAGTTACCTGAAGTTGAAACAAACTCTCTTCTGATCTCTACCATCAACAAACTCTCTTTTAAAGAAATTGGCTTGTTGAAATTGTCTCAACTCAATCTTTAAAATTATCTCGTTTGAAATAGCAACAGGTAATTATGTTTTTAATTTCGAATTATTTATTAATTTTTAAGACTTGAAATAAATAACAAATACAGAAGTAACTCCTGTAAGGTACACCTTCGAATAAGGCGCAATTAATGTTGCTACGGTCTCTTTGAATATGTATTTTTCCTCTTA